>VDFB02350597.1:0-48170 GCA_007258455.2 Sequoia sempervirens
TTTTCTCCAATCAGCCATGTTTCCCATTCTCCTCACTTGGTCTACCTTGCCTTCTTATCAAGAATGACATCTTCCTCCAACTCATGCATGTCTTCTAGTGCAAGGATATCCAAAGAACAGCATCCCCTTTCTCTTCATCCAACATAGAAGGCTCAAACAAGCATAACCAGTCATCATTGATCACTGCAAATGTATTTATATATTATTCAAAAGGAAAATTATTCTGCCCCACCTGCTCTATGCTGTGAAACAAGACATACTACAGAAGTTTAAGCTTCCATGAAGGCCCTTGTTGTCTCTCTTTGCCCAAGTAGACCCAACCCATATCAGCAATATCAAATTTATGCTCTATTCTTTGTTGATCATGTCATCTTTTATACTTGAGTTGAGACTCCTTTGATCTCTCTTGAACCTAGAGGTGTAACCGTGTATCTGCCTCACTTTTTCAATGAACTTGTGCGCTTTATCAACCTTGCAGTATTTAATTTCCAAACCCTAACCTAACTATCACAAACAGATCTCAAGTGGGCTTGCTAGCATAATACCAAAACAAGCCTCGAAAGCAATAAATTCAATGAAGGAATTAACAAGATGTGTGCATTTCCAAAGGATCATGATGCTGAGTATGAATGTTTGTTACAGCCAATGGTGTTAGAAACTTAGAACAGCTTACTAAGCCAGAAATTGAAGACCTTGAAACTTTGAATGATCTCAACAATCATGAAAACACAATGTATGTGGACCAAATTAAAAAAGCACAGATCAGACTTGTAATACTTTGACAGATAATGAAACATGTGAATCTTTTGGAATTAATATGTTAACCTTGCATTGATATTGCTGATTTAGTTGCTGACAACTGTTGTAATACACTGTTAAGTGATAATTTTGTTGCTGATCTGCATGAAGGAGTCCCTCATGTACAGGCTACTGAAGATGACCTACTATTGAATGACAAGCTCATACTTTCTTCAGATGGCATAACAAATCATGCTGTTGTCTGTATCCCCCTATGTTTTATAGTGATTTCTATTTTCATTATGGTGATTTAGGAAATGAAACATGTAAATGGGTTGAACATGATGATGACAAATTGCCACAACTTTTAATTTTGCATGATCCACATTGTGAATATGAACTCATACCACACATCATTTTAATCTTTGAGTTCAAGGATGTTCCTACTCGCCTTCAAACCCAAACAGTCCAAATGCTTTTGCTTAGTGCTTTGAAAAGGTAAACCAGAAATAACTTTGAAACCAGTATCCCTAGGTCATCAAGTGTATAACTTTCAGTTAGTTAAGGAAAATTTGAGTAGTTTAGATTGTACATATTTTATTTTGTTTTTGTACAAAATTTTTTTCATTTTTATGTTGTTTTGCTTGGTTTCCTGCCTCCTTTTGCCTTGTGTAACCAAGCTACCCTATGGCACTTTCCAAGGAAAGCATTGCTTAATGCTCTCAATCCTTTTTTCAAGTATATAGAGACATTTTAAACAAAATAAAACCATTTCCCAAGCTCTGTTAGGCGGAGGCCTATATGAATTCATCCTAAACTTGTCAGGTATACATAACAATTCTACTAATCAGAAAACACTTAATACCATATGATACTTTCTAGTTTACAAGAGTAACACATTATGGTTTTACGCAATCAAGTATTTTGTTTCCTGATTGGTTTTGTCATATGCCAATGGTGGTTCCCAACCCAAGTAGCAAGCTTCATTGTTTGTTGATTGAATTGAAAAGAAAAAAATTAAAAATCAAAGAAAAAATGAAATTGAACAAAAAAGAAATAAAATTATTAAAACTCTTTTTTTGAGGAATTCAATGTAATGTCCCCTTCTCAGCGGTGATCGTTTCAGTTGACCGTTGGCCTATTCCGGAGACCCGTAGGCTATGTGGATGGTGAAATTAGGGTTTCCTAGTTTTGAGGAGGTTGTTGCTTGGAGTTTGGGTTTCTGATTGCGGATTCTTTCTGGGTTTTCAGAGAGCTTCGCAGTGGTGTGTTCAGTTTGGCATTCCGGGCAACTTCGCGAATTTACTATTTTTAGTAAATTCTATTTTTGGCAGTGGACAGTTTGGGTTCAGTTCAGTTGGTCATCATCTTCAGTTGTTTCAGCTGGCACTTCAGTTCTTGGCCTTGGGCGCATTTTTCTTGGAGAGAAAAGTATTTTCATTATAATATTATTATTTTAATATTATACCCCCTTGCCTAGCAGTGCAACTTTAAGTTGTTTTAAAAAGGGGGACTTTGAGGGTCAAGGCATCATAAGGAGATAAATTATATTTTTTAAAGTCAAATATTAAGCTTTTGAAAAAAGGACACCTACTTGAAGGTTTGACTTTATTTTAAAATGTGAAATAAGCAAAAGTGAAAATGGACGCCATCTTTTGGAGGGAAAAGGTGAATTTGAAATTAGGGTTTTGGGCGCCCTCTGGAAGCTTCTAGATGTTTCTCTCTCATCTATTTATTCAGGCCTCAGCTCTTCATTTGGGATATTTTGTCTACTACACCGTTATGCTGCTGGATTGTATTCAGGCACTCGCTTCGAGGAAAGCACACCTCCTAGCATTGGCTCATCTTCTTGCTTGAAAGATAGCAACTAGTTGAGAGGTTAGCTTGTAATTGGTAGTTTTGCATTGTAGTTGAGTTCTATTGCATTTGGTGATGTTGTTCAAGCATTTGTCATGTTTTAGAGTTGCTGAGGATGCATTGTTGTAGGCATGTTTTGCTCATAATTCAAAAATACAAAAAGATTTCGTTCTGGGTATTTCATATTATCATTTGTCTAGTTAAGGCGCCATCTTTTGCAAGGTTTCATAATTTTTAAACAAGTGCTGATTTTTATGGAAGAAAATCGCCCTTTCTCTTGGGTCGTGTTGTGACCTTTTTCACACATCGCCCCATTCAAATGGGGACCCCTAATTTTTGCTCCATTCTGGTCGTTTTGGCTTTGGTTTTTGGTCTCTCTCTCTCTCTCTGTCTCTTTTCTGATGGTCTACTTTCTGGGGACGTTCTCGTCTGTGAGCTTTAACATGAAATTCTGGCCAAGTCTGAAAATTAGGGTTTTGTCTTCCTGGTCAGTAGAGGGGTCGAATAAAGTGAATAACTTGAAAATTGAGCTTAACGTTGATGTTAGCATGTTTCCAGCAGGTTCTCAGCAAAATTTCATCAAATTCTGAGGTACTTACTATTTTTAGTAAGTGTGAAATCGCACAAATCGTTAGCTATTTGAAATTCGACAGCCACATTCAGCATATCAGTAGCTCGTGATGCAAAATTTGAGCGAAATCGACAACTTACTATTTTAGTAGTCTCAAGCCTTTATAAATATCGTGGATCTGGGGAGCAGGATTTTTTCTTTTGCTGTCCGATATTCCTTCGGTTTTTCAGACCTTCACATGATATATAACATGTAAAGTCGAGATGACCACTTTCAAGATTCAGCCTTCCGAGGCTATTTTAGGGTTTGCATGTCGAGGTTTCTTTTGCATGTCGGGTGATTCCTGATGGGTTTTCCGAGAGCTTCGCGATGGTGTGACATGCAAACGAGGATTCTCACTCAGTAAGGAACTTGCTATTTTTAGCAGGTGTGTCCCGGCAACCGCCTCCCAGCAGTTCAGATTCACAAGCCGATCGCAGTGCCGCAGAAACGGCTGGCAAACAGAGTTCATTTGGTATGCATGCAGCAAATTAGGGTTTCAAATGAGCCTAAAATAGGTGGCATCAAAAGTCAAAATCTTCAAACTGATGTAACCATCAAGGACAAGATTCTTCAGCTCGCCCTCACGATAAAATTTCGTCAACGAGTAATCTCTACTATTTATAGTAAGTCAATTTGGAAACTGGCTAAAAATAGTAAATTGACTGCATGCGTCAGTGTCGGCAGACAGGTCACGTGGTGAGGAGCGCCTCATTCAAATTTCAACTCGATCGGAGCAATGGAGCTATCAGAAACATGAGCTTACTATTTATAGTAAGCCACCTTCAGAAACAGGCTAAAAATAGCAGGGTGACTAAAAATGGCAGTGCCGACAGGACAACAAGGCTATGAGGAGGCGATGTGCAAAGTTTCAGGCCATTCCGAGCTTCAGAAGTGCGAAATCAAGAAAACTTACTATAAATAGCAGGGTATGAGAAGCTAGCAAGAACGAGAAAATTTGTCTAAGTCTGGAACTTCGTCCAGCAGGCCTATCAAAATGCGCCCAGCTCAAGGTAGTGGCACAAAAAAAATTCTAAGTGTTTGAACTCGTCTTTCACCACCCTCAAAATACGCCCAGCTGAAAAGAGGTCAAAGTGGTCAACACTGTTCATCCTGCAGCAGGGGCAAAATGCGCCCAAGGGAACTCAGGAGAAAGTTTTAAAATTTTCTAAGTGTAACTCTTATCCTCCAGCAAGGCCAAAATGCGCCCTCCTCTCAAGGATGAGCATTCAAAAATTCTAAGGCAAACTCGTCCTCCTCCTGGGTAGAAATGCGCCCAAGTCATAAGCTGGTCAAGGAAAAGTCAAGCATATCTTATCCTCCTCTCACCTCAAAATGCGCCCATTTGAGGCCATATGAAGACAAAAATAGGGAAGTTGAACAGTCACTTGTTGGGTGGCGTTTGAAAGTTCATCCACATCCATAGGAAGAATGCGCCAAGTTTTATCCTTCACAAGGCATCAAATGCGCCCAAAAGAGGGCATGTGAAGACAAACGTGGAGAAGCTCAAGAGTCACAAGGTCAAGGCGTTGAAAAGATTCCTTCTACACAAGCAAAATGCGCCCATCCTTTGCCTACATGGAAATGCGCCTAGTTTGAGGTGTAATAAGTGAATAGAGGGTGGTGAATAGGGTGAAATGTGATTAAAGCGTAGTAAAAGGCTAGTAAATACTCCAAAGGCGTGGTGAGAGCTTGGTAGATACTAGGCGTTATGCCTTTTCAAGTGTTAGATGCGCCAAAAGTGTGAATGCTAAAAGGTGTTGAGGATATTTTCTAAGGCGTGATTTTCCTCTTCAAGTCTAGAGTGTGTGGTGTGAAGATAAAATGCTAGGCGCCTAAAGTTGAAAAGTGTTGGAGAATTTCCTAAGAGGAGGGGTTTAATATGCTAGACGTGATTTCAAATTTCTCTAAGTGGTATGCGCTTAAGGTGAAGTGTGCTGGAAAATATTGCAAGGTGGTGGATGTGTTACCTAGGCGTTGAAATTGCCAGACACACAAAAAAAATAAAATTAGGTGTGATGCGCCTTTAGAAAATTTTCTAAGCAAGTTGAAATAAAAATTCTTCACCACAGGAAGTTGATGAAATTTTCTCACCACTGGCAAGATAGACAGAGTTGAATAAAATTTCCTAAGGCGAAATTTTCAAGATGAGCCGCCAGAGATGAAGTCAGTGATTGCCAGCTGCACAAGATTGATAAAAATTTTCCAAGTCAGAGCAAAATTCTCAGAGAAGATCGAAGAACGAATTTAAATTTCGCAGGCAAAGAATATTTTCTAAGGTTCAAAATTCAAGAAAATTAAATGAACCCGTTCGTTGGGCACCCATGAATTCGACGCGTTCTGGGGAAAATTTTCTTCTGGGTATTGAAGATTGCCGATGAGGAGTTGATTTTAAGGTCTTCCACAGCTTGTCGAGAATTTTGGGATGAAGATTTTAAGTGAGCACCAGGTTGATGTATTTCCTAAGGGAAATTTGAAATTTTTTTAAGGCAAATGTGAAGAAAATGTATTTTCAAGGTGAAATTCTCCAGACAATGAATTTGAAAGGAACTGCCTAGTTAAATTTGCTCAAATCCTTCGTGAAGATAGTTTTCTTGAGCCAGAGATGAATAAAACCAAGGTTGTCAAAGCTCCAGCAGGTGAAATGAATTTCTTGAAGATGCAGTTGAAGTTGATACTGTCAAAAGGATGATACGCCTTTGAGGAAGATGGATTAAAATTTGGCTAAGGCATGAGGAATCATGAAGAAGGCAAAAGTTGGCTAGTGAAAACGATGAGCCCTTGAAGATCAAAGTGCTAGAATCAGGTAAGTGAGTTAAGTTTATATCATGAAGTATTCTAATACCCCTCTCCTTGCTTGTTTTGCAGGAGGAACGTCGAGGCCAGAGCACGATAACTTGAAGTGGTGAAGCACGATGATATCACAACCTTCGAAGGAAGATAAAGTTACAAGTTTCAGTCTCGAAGGAGAAAAAGTTGCAAGAAAATGGCTAAGTGTTGAGACTTAGTATAACTCAAAGTGACGAAGATGAAGACCCTCAAGTGGAAGAAATCAAAGAACAACGCCAAGAAAGAAGATCGAGAACAGTGTGAACGCGTCTACAAATGGAATCTTCTAGAAGGATGATGGTGGACATTATGGCGCATTTATTACCCCTCTCCTCTGTGGCGGTTTTTAGGGCAATATTATTTAGGGTTGAGGTGGCACGATTCTGGCCACTCTATTGATTGTAACCCTAGCCGTCTTTTGGGACTTGGCTAGCTATATAAAGGGGGAGTCCCCTCATTTGTATCAGATTAGAATTAGATTAGACATTGGAATAGTAGACATTGGAGAGAGCATTAGAGCTAGATAGAGTAGCATTGTAGAGCATTTTTGCATAATTTGGAGAAGAGAGAAAGTTTTCCTTTTGAAAACTTTTGAGGAGATTGTTGTGTAACACATTTTATGATAATAGATCTTTTCATTGATGGATGGAATTCGTCTTGTCATGATAGCTAGCAAGGTTTCTTCTTCCTTTCGTATCCAAGTAGCATAAATTTCATGCAAAGTAGTTTACTTCGATATGTGGTGTTTTATTGAGATAGCCTTTATTCCATACCACTAAGCGGCTTGTTGATGATAAGTCGCCTAGTGGTCAACTGGACATTATCTTGTGTTTAACTTCGGTTGTGGTTTACATACTTATATGCGTTGTTCTGATGGTGTATGTATGTTAGACTATAACTTGAATACCTTTTGCTATCCCCTTTGAAGATTGCACCGATTTTGCTGAGGCTGTCCGACGGAGGCTAGGTGAAATCCGGTTGAAGTCTATTGAGACGAAGCCCCACATACCCTACATTTAGAATAGAACATAAACTTCTTAGGCCCTACACCCCCTTTAAATTCAGTTCATTTCCGGTTAGAATTAGGAAACTTGCGCTCACTTGCCTAATCATTTGAATCACACGAAAGCCCTTGTCTCTGTTTGTTGTTAGCCGCCGAACAATTGTGTAAGTCCCCTTGACATACCAGCAATATCACATCAAGCCAAACTGAGCCTATTGCGCACTCAAGGAACCTTGGAGTTGAAAGCATGATCTTACTCGCAATCTTAGCATGCTGAATACTTTGTTCAAGAGAGGATAGAGCGTCCGTTGGGAGACTTTATTCTGTGTTGGTGCGGTCTCAAAAACCACGTCAACAGGCCGTACCTTTGTACTTGCATTGGGATTCGTGAGAAAATAAAATATTGCAGATTGGGTCTGTTTCTTGTGTCTTACTTGGGCGCCCTGGTTATAAGGAGCTATTGCATTTCATTTGGGATCATTTGGTTGAGTATTGGGTGAGCTGTGTTCATTTCAATTGGTTTTCTCTGTTGCTGATTGTTAGTTTCAGACCTGGTTACAGTCATAACAGTCTGTATTTTGGGTGGGTTTTAGAGCTGTGATGGTGTTAGAAAGCCTTGGAGATCATTGTGGAAGACTCAATTAACATTGCTTGGATTAAAGACTTCTAAATCTCTGATATTGCAGGCATACTTCACGCATTGTAAGCTGAACAGTAGTACTGTCAGCAACTTTAATATTATTGCAAATTCAATGTTTGTATCTGCCCACTGAATAAGTGGAAGAGGCTGGCTTGCCACCTATTTACTTATTTTGCATTGTAATTTCCTAAGTCTCCGCCATATGGTCGCCTCTTATCCATCACGGATTGAGTAGCACATACTTGGTGTTGAGCTAATTTTCAGTATTGCAATAGATAGGGATCCTCTGACCGAATGCTCGTCGTTCACCGGCGCATCTCTTGGTTAGAGTTCTTGTTCAGCATTTTCCTTTGAGATCCTCTGACCAATGCTCACACCTTGCCCACATCGGGATCCTGGTGTACATTCTGGTTAGAGTTACTTTCCGCATCGTTTTGGTTTATGCTAACCTTAACGGGTGCGTGTTGCATTGTAATCATTTGTGAAAAATCAAAAAAAAATTGGTCCGGTTCATTACATTCAAGTATCTCTATTGGGGCTTTGTACACCCAACTAAAAGTAGAGCTATGCCTAGAGCAGGACCAAAGGTAACTCTACCATGGCTATCAACATCTTGCTAGTATTAGAGCAATGCCCAAGCATGTGTTAGGACAGATTGCTTTATTTGCCTGATTTATTTTTCCATAACACTAGTCCTAGTTGACTTAGAAGGGATAATTGAATCACCCACACACACATTCTAATCAAATGAACATCGCCATGGCTATCAACATCTTGCGCTATCGCGGGACTAGAGGTAACTCCACCATGGCTATCAACATCTTGCTAGTTATAGAGCAATGCCCAAGCATGTGTTACGACAGATTGCTTTATTTGCCCAATTCAAGTACCTCTATTGGGGCTTTGTACACCCAACTAAAAGTAGAGCTATGCCTAGAGCAGGACTAGAGGTAACTCCGCCATGGCTATCATCATCTTGCTAGTAATAGAGCAATGCCCAAGCATGCATTAGGACAGATTGCTTTATTTACCTGATTTCTTTTTCCATAACACTAGTCCTAGTTGACTTAGAAGGGACAATTGAATCACCCACACACACATTCTAATTAGATGAACCTAGTCCACACTTGCCCTAAGTCCAGCTCTAATTCAGATACAAATAACATAGACTGCATTATGATTTTGTCTTCTTTAATTTTTCTCTTCTAACCAAAGATTTTGGATTCTTAACATTTTGTAATTTTCCCACTTGAGAGTTGCCATTTGTTGTTTCTTGTGCAACACACCCAATTTTCCTCTAAAAGTTGGGAGCCCCTTTTGACCCCTAAACTTGGAGTGTTTGCATGTCACCCTAGTCTTTAATGTTGAGAAAATTTGAAAAATTTTAATCTTGGGTTAATATTTTGGATTGGGCAAACAATCGAGCTTTTGGAGCAATTTTGTAGTTCTACAAACTTGATTGGAACCCCCAAAATCTTATGCCCTTTGTCTATAGCATGTGACTAATGTGCATCACATGGGCCGCCCTCCAAGGTGCACACTATTGCACTTATGTTTGATCTCAACCGTGCACATGACCACTATGCAAAACCACTAGCCTCCATATATTTACAATATCGCATGTGCATCAATATTTGTGCTCCATCCACTTACTCTACAAGTTTGTTCTACACCCAAATGCCCATGTGTCAAACACTTTGGGTAAAAAGAAATGATTTATGTGCCCTTGCACTTGCAGCTCCTATCAATTCTCTTCTAATCTTGCCATACTCAAATTGTAATGCATTCAACATGTCGCATCCTCAACCTCTCTGCCCTTCCATTTTACCAAATATTCCTTATACTCCTTCCTACATATTTTCTTGATTCTAGTGTCCAACACAACCTCTATTTCTCATACTTTCTCCAAGAATTCTCTTCTCCAATCCACTACTCCAATATATACACCTTCATTCACACCTCAAGTTGTCCCTCAAAATAAAAGTAAATTTGTAACATTTCGAATAGGCAATGCATCTATCCCCTCTAGCAACTCAACCACATACACTTTCTTCTCAATTTTTTTGCTAAAATTTGCATGGCCTAACCTTCTTCCACTTCAACTTGTACATTCCCCTTAGGAACCACTCCTTGTGCAAATGTGCTAGGACCATGTCACCAACTTGAAATTCCACTTCTCTCCTTTTCTTATCCATATACTCCTTATCTCATATCGGTCTACTCCAACTACATACGTAGTTGTTTGTGTACATCACACATACGTCACTAAGTCTTCCGCCTCTGCATTTCTCGCTTGTGCTTTTGGAATATCATGCAATCAACTCCTCTCAAGCTCTAACCATAAACAATAAGGAATGGCATCTTTCTAGTGATTTAATTCACTAAGTTGTTATAGGCGAATTCTACTTGTGTCAAAACTGAGTCTCAAAATCCAAGCTACTCTCCCACCAAGCATCACAAGAGGTTTCTAAGGCTCCTGTTGGCCACCTTTGTTTGCCAATCCATCTATAAATGATATGTTGAACTATACTACAATGGGGTGTTTAGCTTCTTCCATGGTGTTCACTAGAAGTGCCCCACAAATTGTATCCCTACTCAACACAATGTCGAGTGGCAATTCGTGCAACCACACTATCGCTAAAGAACAAGTTTTCCACCTACAAGGCATCATTTGTATGCTTGAATACCACAAAATGTGCCACCCATCCATCACAACCACAATGGAATTATGGCCTCATTGCATTCTAAGCTACCCAAGAACATAATCCATTCTCAATTGTTCTGTAGCCTCTTAGGAATTAGCAAAGGTTGATACAAACCTACATTCTAACTTTTGTCCTTTCCAACTAGCAAATCCTACACCTTTGCACAAATTTACACACATCCATAGACATATGCAGCAAATAATACTCTTTGTTCAACTACACCATCATCTTACCGATGCCAAAATGACCAACCAAGCCTCCATCATGCTTCTCCTTGATAAAAAAAACTAATGCATTGACCGCTTGGGTATACATAATTGCATACCCTTGAAAATAGTCTATCTTGCAAAAAATATTCCAACCACTAAGATTGGTCAGCATCCACATGCTTTGCACACATTCTCCAAGTTTCTATGAAGTCTACATCTTGCACATTTCATTAAATCAACTCCCATGATCCCATGGCCCCCACACACATCTAATTCACCAACACACATCTCCTCTTCAACAAGTCTACAACTTGTTGGACTTTCTACCTTTGTTATTTAGGACAAATAAGTAGCTTTGCAAGAAATCTACCCATTTCATGTGTCATTGATTTAGCTTGTCCTAATTGTTGATAAATTGTAGCATATGAAGATCCATATATAATACAAACTCCTTGACAACATATAGTGGCTCTACTTCTTCAACACTTGTATGATCACGTAGAACTACTAATTATTCGTCAAATGCCTCTTGTGTGTGCCATTCAGCTTCTCACTAAAGTATGCAATTGTCTTGTCTTCTTAACTCAATATTGTGCCAACCACTACACCACCTGCATCGCAATCCACTTTGAATACTTTGTTGAAATTGAGCAATGCTCACATTGGTTGTTCCATCACCTCCTTCTTCAATAATTGGAATCAATGCTTTGCCACCATGGTCCAAACAAACTCCTTACTATCACCCTTCATTGTATCCAAATAGGTGCACAAACCCCACTAAAGTTCCTAATAAACTTGCTATAGAAGCTTGCCAACCCATGAAAGCTTCACGCCTCAATTGTGCTCCTTAGTGATGGCCACTTGCCAATTTCCCTCACCTTCTCAAGGTCCATCTTCAACCCCTCTTGGGAGATCACAAGTCCCAAGTACACCAGCTCTATCTTCATGAAGCTACGCTTCTTCAAATTCACCAACAACTTCTCCTTATATAACAACTACAACACTTTCCTTATGTGCGCCAAGCACTCTTCCTTCATCCTACTAAAGATCAAGATGTCATCCAAATATACAATGACAAACTTACCAAGGAATAGCTCCAACACCTAGTCCATCAATTGCATGAAAGTGCTAGGAACATTTGTTATTCCAAACGGCATCACTAGCCACTCATACAACCCATCCTTAGTCTTGAAGATTATCTTCCACTTGTCACCTTCCTTGATCCTAATTTGGCGGAAGCCACTCTTCAAGATGATCTTCATGAGTCCAATAAGTTATCAATGTGCAACAACAAAAACCTATACTTAATGGTGATTTTGTTGATGGACCTAGAGTTGATTTACATCCTCCACTCTCCATCCTTTTAAGTGTTAGCACTACATGTGTTACCCACAAGCTCAAACTCTCTCTAATCAACCCCTTTGCAAGCAATTCTTCTAATTGGCTCCCTAGCTTCTTGTTCTCTTATGGCATCATAGGCCACTTTATTTGGCAAGCTAGATCTAGGAAGTAGATCCATCACATGACCGATGCCAAACATGGGTGGCAATCCATCGAGCACATCCTCCAACATGATATCCTTGTATTGACCTAGTATCTCCTTCAATTCAAGCAACATCTTTTCTATTACACAATGCACGCTCTCTATCTGTGCAAGTTTCAACACGAGTGCCAGACATAAATGATCCTTCCTAACTTCCTTTGAGAATTCCTTTCTTGAAACTAACACCACCCTTGGGCTACTCTCCATTTCTACACCTTGGTCCTCTAAAGGAGCAAACTTAAACTTTTGACCATCCTACCACAAGGTGTATGTATTTGTGCATCCATCATGTAACACCTTCCTATCATTCCACCAAGGTCAACCTAGCAAACCATGGCAACAATCCATCAGCATTATGTTACATAGGACCTCATCTTCATACCTATCACTTTTGAACCTAAACTAGTAATACTAGTTCACCAATAGCTGGTGTCTCTTCAACAACAACAACACCTTGTATGGAGTAAGATGCACAATCCTCTTCAAGCCCAATTTCTCCATCATCTCTACTAAAACAAAATAACCTATACCACCACTATCAATAATCATCTCACAACACTTCCCTCATAATTTGCAAAAGATCTTTAAGAGATTCTTCCTTTGTGCCATCATGTTCTACTTCTTCGTTGGCTTCAACAATATGCGCTTCATCACAAGTGCTTCTCCATCCTCCAATTTCTCTACACCATTAATTGACGCACTACTTCCCAAACTTGAGCAACATGGTTGCTCACTTCTCTTCTTCACGCAATGCCACTTTGTTGCACCTTCAAGCACTCAAATGGATGGTGCCTTGTTTCTCCACATTTGAAGCATTCTCTAGAGAAACTACTTCCACATCCACATTCTTCTCCTTGAAAGGATTCCTTTCTCCTTGGCGCATCCTCCCGACCTTGCAATATGTTGGCTTCTCCTTTGTACACTTTCGCTAATGTTGCCTTGTCATTGCACATCATGCTTCCATGCGCAAATTTTTCCTTGCCTTGCACCTTGTTTCTTTGCAACAACCTCTCCTTTGCCTTCAACATGCCATAATAGGCTTCCTCCATGGACATCGGAGTTATCATTCCAAACTTATCTTAGATGGCTAGTCACAACCAATTCACATACCTTGCAACTTTCTATGCACCAACTTCCGTGTGAACAGCATGAATAGCCAACTAGTAGAACTCCTTCACACTCATCTCCTTTTTCAAGCTCTGCAGCTTCCTTAACAAAATCTAGTAATGCATGAGCAAGAACTTCACCTTTAGCATGGCAACCATCTTGTCCCAATTGTGAATCTTCTCCTTCCCCTATCATTATTTGTACGTTTGGGCATCATCCCACCACAGCAACACATGCCCCTTAACTATAATTGTATTGTGGATCTAATATTTACACAGAAATTATCATCACTTATTCTAACAGCAAACTTCTAGGAACATTAGCTGCTTATTTTGTGGCAAACTGGATGCTTTTAGAGGAGATATTTACTCTTAAAATATGGATGCCAAAGTACATGTTAACCCTAGTTTTCTAAGTTGGGAGAGAACTTTGATATGACTTCTAAGTTTCCATCTAATGTACACTCACATGTACCATTATTGTTTTATAATGTAAAATAAATTGCATGCTTTTGCAGGAATTGTCTATGACCTAAATTAAATTTAAAATGAACAAATGCACTCAAATAAAATATTGTAAGTTTGTAACTACTAACAAGAAATACAAGACATGTGAAAATTCAAATATATCTGAATAAATAGTTCCATACAAAGAAGTTAAAAATATAACCTTTGCTTCTATCCATGAACAAGATGATCGTCCCTCCCACTTGCATATTTCTACATATTGGCCCACCTTCAATTGTGATTCACAATCCATTTAAATTTCCCTGTCAAATTGGACTAGATAATCAAGTCCTCATTTCAATCCCATACACTAGTCAAAAGAGTGCATTTCCTACTCTTCCATAGTTTGATCCTTCTCAGTGTGTATTAAGTTGCTCCAATAAAGAAGTTAATAATCACCTTAACCTGCCAGAAAAGAAACAAAGCTATAAGCAATACACAGACATAAAATGGGACTAATATCTACAATTGAAGTACTCCTGTTACACTCTTTTATGCAGTCAAAATTGCTCCAATGCCGGGCAGACAACACCAATGAGTTAACATGCACACATTGATGCCGTTACTAATTACATAAAGCACCTATTGAAAATAATATTTCTGCTCCATTGTTCAATCCTTCCTACTCTATGATATAGACCAACAACTTGAGGCAAATATTTTATCCAATAAAACAATTGTTTACTACTTCCAGCAACTAGAAGGAACAAAATTGTGATCTACAATATCAATGTCCCAAAAATGCTGGAAACTATGTCCACGACAAAGCAAAAGAATTTAGAAGACTGAAAGAAAATCAAATTGAAATAATCCTATGGCTTCACTCCCTATATAATATCAATAAGTTGTAAAGGAACTTCTTGTACTTTATAGGTTACTAAAATACACAAAAAATATGCCATCAAACTTGGTCTCATTCCTGTCACCAATAACACTACAAACTATGTCAGCAAAAGAGTTTAGAAGACTGACAGAAAATCAAATTGACACAATCCCACAGTTTCACTCCTTATAAAATATCAATAAGTTGTAAAGGAACTTCCTGTACTTGATAGGTCCCTAAAACACATGAAAAATATGCCAACAGAAAAGCAAATGATTTTGAAATATACAAAGAAATCAGCACATGATCTTAAGGATTTTATGATTGTATGCCTATAAACAATCCCAATAACCTTCCAGTGAGCACACATTAATCCCCAACTTAATAGTCTTATCATAGCCTAAACCCCAAATGACAAAAAACACACACATAGACCATTACAACATACAACCGCTTATGTTGAATTGACTAAACACCGATAATGCTGATGAAGGCTATCTTAGAGAAAAACTATAGCACAAAAATCGTTGCTGATACAGGCCATCTTGACGAGAAACAGCAACCTAAATGAGTTAAATGCAAGAGTGGAGTACCCTAAGCTGATTAATGATGAAGAACTTGATAGAAGAATAGACAAATAAAATACCTGCAATGAGCAGCACTCATATGCATCATCACAAGCTTCTTTCTAATAAAAAATTGCACCCATCTACAGATCATCTTCATCACATGAGATATTGAAATTTATTTTCCTTAATTTTGAGTTACCTTTAAAGTTGAATTCACCTTAAGATTAGAATAAATGGAATTCTCTACTTACATATTAAAACCAAGACATCCTCTTGTAAGAAATATTACTATCTTTCTTATGATGATTTTATACTTCAGCATCCTCTACTTATCACAAAAAAATATCCCTAAGGGTTAAGTTATCTCAGATATAAATCCTTCTTATTTCTATGCTTGCATGTCAGTGACCATTTGACTTCTATAGCAATCAATGTATTAGGATTGATGATAGTTGCAATCGCAGGCTTCTAAAAGTATGTTGTAAGTTTGTAACAGTGAAGTGAGCATTCAACTGGCCTGTATGTTCTGCCAGCTAAAACAATTGCTGAATAATCTGCAGAGATCTATAAGTACCAATCCATCCTCAAATCCAAACATACATGCAATCAGATTGAGAGAATCCTGCAATTTACATGTCACCCCTCATACATTACAAAACACTTTCATAACCAGTTTCAAGTATATGTACAATATCTTACACAAACAGTATTAACAAAATCCCATTCTGTCAAATATTATCACTCAATCCAAAGTTTAGACCGAAAGCAGAGACAAAAACAAAACAAATGCTTACATTGAAATGAAGTGAAATGGTAAATGGTAAACTAGGTTATAATTCAGCAAGTGTTCCCCTGTTTATGCATTCTTAATACAAAATCTAAGGCTTCGCGATGATGATATTCATCTTGCTCAATCGCATACACTGGCTCCTACTATAGTTTTTTTTGCTTAGGAAAATTGACGCATATCCAAGCATGGTTAGTGGTTGCGATTCAGCAGCATGAATCCCAGTACCCCCCATTGCTACTAACTTTATTTTCTCCCTGGAGACCCCCAAAGACCTTGTGGCAGGTGAATGGCAGTCTTGCCTGAGCCAACACTCAGCTTGACCACTGGACCACAACTGCAAACTCAATCCAGCTTAATAATTACATAGCAACATCATCTATGAAATAGGCGAATGTGATTGACGAGAATTGAGCTCCAAAATACCAATATTTCCCTTATACCTGACCATTGCTCACTGTTCAAGTACAATGGATTGTTGTAAGTTGTAACTATTTCTTTGCATTGAACACCATAAAGAAAGATACAAATGCACATGTGAAAGCATTTCTATCTAGGAAATGCCAGTCCGACAAATTATACACCATACCAAGCTGTGCGGATCCACTCCAACTATGTGGAATTGCATTTGCACCATTCCATCGGTGCAAATAATTTGCAGGATACACAATTCTTTTCTGTTTTTAAGAAAGTCGCGAGAAAGATTTCTAGTAGTGCTTAACATGTTTGTACAGTTTCAGTTTCGGAAATGCTCCCAAGCCAAGAAAGCGTATGGCAGGACAGAGTTTCATGCAATATAGCGTGGCACATTTTCACTATGGTAAATGTCACAAAACTCCTGCTACGATTAACATTGTATAGTGAGGAGAATGAGAGTTCGAAAATGAAAATCTACGTACTTAAAACTCTCGCAAGCATTGCCAGTCGCCGTGGTAAGAGTTCAAACAGCCAGCACGTTGTTTGTTTTCTGGGACATCCAAATTACCAAATAACAAACGACATGTAGGTTGTTTACTTTCAGCAGTCTCCGTGAGAAGAGCTTAAATAGCGAGCACGTTGTTCGTTATTTGGGATATCCAAAATACCAATTACCAAACAACATATTGGTTGTTTACTTTCAGCCGTCTTCGTGAGCTTCAATTTACTCAGATTATAGAACGAAATGGGTCGACGACTGTCGAGCTACAATGGTTACTGCTAATCTGTGCAAATGTGGGGTTACACTACTATACAATAAAATGCATCTAAGTCCTCCACCGAGTATTTTTTACAATGCAAAACCGGTCTTGCCCGAGGTGAGTTAATATTTACCAACCTAGTAAGGCCTACTATGTTCCTCCTTAGACTTCCAGGTCGATTCAGCATTTACAGCTTCTTTTTTCTAAATTTGCTTTGACGGCATCACCGCAAGATTGCGCACTTAAAATCCACCCCAATCTACCGTCCGTCCGCGCAGGTCTCCCACCGATGTAAACTTCTTTGCAAGTTGTAGCTCGAAGCTTTGAAGTTAATATCGACTCACGTGGTTTCCTGTCATTTTGGCCGTTTAATATGCTCGTTGTATACCCTACCAGAAGAAAACAAGAGGATTCCACAGCCTCGAGGAAAACTTAACGTCATTTCCACTGACGCGCCCCGGAAAAACCAGCGGCGAGGCTTACAACGAGAAAATAAAGCAATTACAATTCTTATTTCGCTAAAACAAAGGCCTCGACTGCAGATATATCAATTTAAAGATCCTATTTCGCTAAAACAGAGGCCTGAGCTACAAATACGCAGCCAAAACCCCATTATTCTACGGCCACGGACTCGAACACAAGACGTACGCTCTCCGCAGCCGCATGTAGCGAAATACAACTACGAACGGAGCGCAACCAGCATCAACCCTGCCTACGACAAGGATTTACAGGCACCCGCTAAATTTTATCCCGAACTCTGCCAAAATAGCCAGCATTCGAAACAAACTCGTTAAAAAATTATCCGACGCACAGCCAAATTTTGTGACAACGTAAGATTAACTCAAAACTACACAACTATGTCGCAAGCCATAACAAAATGCCACTAAACCCCGACACATACAAGTGCTGGTCCAACTCACAGCTAAGTGTTATCGACACATCGACTAGTAAACAGAGGGCAAAATCCACGGATTCAAACACAGCGCACAGCAAATTTAATCTACAGCACAACAATTTAAATCTACAGCACAAAAAGCGCTAAATCTAACAAAATAATTACACAAATTGTAGTATATTTGTTGTAGACGGTAAGAATGGCAGGCATCGTCATCACCTTAACTGAATTAGATCGCAGCACCTCCAGCTTCACAAGATTTGCACCAGGGTTTGCTGATTTTCTTGGCTGATATAAACCGTGGCCGTCAACTTTGTCGATGATTCCGTCGTCGTAGATTTCGCTGCTCTTCTTCTCCACGGGCAAGACGAGTCGCCGGCCCGCCGGAAAAGAAATATCATCGGAGCTCCCGGTGAGTGTCGCTAAACGTAATCAACCGTAAAAACAATTAATATGTGTAATAATGACGCCAAACCACTCGCCTTCTGCGACTTGAACAAATTTTTCTTTTATTTTACTCGATGGAAACGTAACTATTTTTAGAGATGTCTTATTTCTGATCAGACTTGGAGTGCCGCTATTCTCACCGGCATCTGTCATCTTTTTCTCGCATGCCTCCGTATCAAAGTGGAGATATATCAACAATATATCAAACTGCTATATTATTGTGGTTATTAATTTAAGGTATGGTTGAGCATAGGATTAGCAATGGATAGAAAAACAACTAAACAAGTAAAAGGCAAGTTTTGACTATTGTGTGACTTTAAGTTGTTTTTTGTTTTTTTTAGTTCTTTTAGTTGTTGTTGTTTTATGGGTTTTAAGGAAAAAATACAATTCTAGAGACAAATTTTAGAATAGGTTGGAAGAATTCTAAATGAATTTAGATTAACAATTTATATGTTTTATGAGTGAGTAAAGAGTTAAAATTAGGATAATTTGTGAAATGTTTAAATGATTAGGAGTGCATTGACATCAAATAAGGTCACTTGTTCTCTACCATTTTGTTTTGTACTTTGTTTTGCTTATATATTGATAAACTAGCAATCACACTTTTGTGTGCAATGGGTATGCCGAAGAAATGTGGAAGGCAAATTAGGGAAAATTTTGGTCTATGTCTTGTATACATTTGTGTAGTATACATGAGGTCAATTGGTAGTCCATTTGTAAAATGATGTTGTTTGTGCAACAAAAGTCTCAAATTTCAATGGAAAAGTGACAACTTCAAATCAATTATGCATCCACTTACAAGGATCTACACACAACTAAAACAAAACCTCTAAATCAGGAAGATAATCAAGCTCCATTACCAATAAGCTCATGTTATGCTTCAAATAGGGAGAGAGGGAGAGAGAGGGAGAGGTAGGGATGGAAAGAGGGAGAGGTATAAGGAGAAGAGCAAGAGAGAGAGACAAAGGGATAAGGAGATAGAGATAGAGATGGAAATGAAAATGGAAATGGAAATGGAGATGGAGATGGAGGAGAGGGATATGGAGAGGAGAGGGAGATAAATAGAGAGGGAAGATAGAGGGGTGGATAGATATGGACGACATAAACATATAGAGATGGAGAGAAAGGGAGAGAGAGAGAGGGAGAGAATGAGAGGGAGAGATAGAAAGACAAAGATATAAGGAGTGATATATGAGAGGTAGAGATGGAAAGATATAGGGGTAGATAGATATGGAGAGACAATAAGATAGAGATAGAGGGAGTGATGAAAGAAGAAATATGGAGAGATAGAGATAGAGAGGTAAAGAGATAGATATAGAGATAGAGGTAGAGATAGGGAGGGGGAAACAAGGAGAGAGAGAGAGAGAGAGAGAGAGTGTGTGCATAAGAGAGAGAGGGGGGGCAATAGTTATGTATAAATATATAGAGAGGGAGGGAGAAGAAGGAGAAAAATAAAGGAGATAGGAGAGAGGAAAAGTATAAAGATATAGAAAGAGGGAAAGATAGGGAGAGAGGGGGAGAGAGGGAGAGGGAGAGATAGAAAGAAGGTGAGATAGGGATAGAAAGGAGAGAAGAGAGATGGATACAACTTGGGAACTTGATAGAGGGGGTGAGATACAGAGAATCAAAGACAAAGACGGAGAGATAAATATATAGAGGGAGAGATGGAAGGAGAGACAAAGAGGGAGAGGGATAAATAGAGACAAAAAGAGGGAGACGATGAAAGAGGGGGAGTTGGAGAGAGCAAGATAAAGATATAGGAAGTGATATGAGATAGGTAGAGAGGGATATAGAGATAGTAGGTGAGATGGAGGGAGAGATCGAGTGAATAAGTGAGAGAGATAGAGATAATGAGATATAAAGAGTGAGGGAGAGGGGGAGATGGGAAGATAGAGATAGAGGGGGGAAGAGTGAGAGATAAAGAAGGTGATAAAGATAAGTAATAGAGAGAGAGAGAGGGAGAGAGAGATAGAGGGAGCCTCGGAGAGGCAGATATAGGGAGGGAAAAATAGGGAGTTTGTGTGTGAGAGAGTGAGAGAAATATATAGAGGTAAATATAGGGAGGGAGAAGTAGGGAGTGTGAGTGACAGAGAGATATTGAGATAGAGATAGAGAGGGATCTATATATAGGGAGAGAGAGAGAGAGAGGCAAAGAGAAATAGAGAGACGATAGAGAAGTAGAGAGATATAGAAAGAGAGAATGATAGGGAGAGAGAGAGAGAGAGATACATTAGGAAAGATATAGGGGAAAGAGAGAGAGATGCAAGGAGAGGTAAGGAGATAGAGATAGGGGGAGAGATAGAAAGGAAGATAGAGATGGAGATGGATATGGAGAGAGAGGGAGAGAGAAATAGATATATAAAAAGAGGGAGAAAAAGAGAGGGAGATCCATGGATGGGAAAGATATAGGAAGTTATATAGAGAGAGAGAGGTAGAGAGAGGGAGATATATAGAGCTTGAGAGAGGTACACATGTGGAGATATAGAGAGATATAGGAAGAGAAAGAGAGATATATTTATATCTCTATCTCTATGTTTCTCATTATCTCTTGATCTCTTTCTTCCTCTCTCTACCCTATTTCTATCTATATTTGTCTTCTCTTCTCTCTACCTCTATCTATGTTTCTCTATTTTCCTCTTTGTCTCTTTCCCTCTCCCTATCTCTCTTCCTTACTCTCTTTTTCTATCCCTATTTATCTCCCCCCTCTCCCCCTTTCCCTCTTTATCTCTCTACCTCTTTATATGTATTTTTGTCTCCTATTTCTCTCTATTTCTCTATCTATATATCTCCCTCTCTATGTGACTATATCTATCTATGTCTCTCCTCTTCTCTCCTTTCCTCTTGCTCTTTCTTTATCTCTCTTCTTATCTCTTTCTATTTGTCTCTCTCTTTATTCCTCTATATATCAACCTCTATCTCCATATCTCTATCTCTCTTTTTATCTCTCTATATCTCTTTGTCTCCCTCTCTATCTCTCTATTTTTCTTTCTCTCTATCTCTCTATTTCTCTTTCTCTCTATCTCTATCTTTTTCTCTCTTCTCTCATTTTGTATCTCCCTCTCCCTCTCTCTATCCCTCAATTTTTATCTTTGTTTCTCTCTATCTAACTCTCTTTATCTCCCTCTTTGTCTATCTACATCTCTCCTTTGTCTCATTTTCTCCCCCTCTCTTTCTCTCTTCTTTTCTTTCTATTTTTTCTCTATTTTCCTCTATATCTTATCTCCATCTCCCTCTCTCTTCTCTCTTTCTCTCTCTATCAATTTTTGTCCTTAAGTGTGCAATGGGTACACTTTGGAGGTTATAAAGGTGAATTATCATATCCTTAATCAAATGATAGGCTACCCTAAGCATAATTCCCAAGGGACATGTGTTATCCTTGGATTGTTGGCATGAAATGACTAATCAAAAGTTATCTTCTCTCTCTCGCACACACTTTATAACTTTTAATTTAGATTTTAAGTTTGAAATTCATTTTATTATATAAATTAAAATAAAAAATTGAAATAAAAATTATTATACAATAATTAAACTTTAATAAGAAAAATAATTATAAATTAAATTAATTATAATATTTTTTAATTACTATTTGTACTTTTATAAAAAGACATAAATAATAAAAATAAATTTCAAACTTAAATATAAATAAAAAATTAAAATAGAATAAACTAAATACAAAGTCAAAATATATCAAAATCCAAATATTAACTAGCTTAGATATCTTATATATATATATATATATCTAAAATACGCTGAGAGATATCAGTCTCGAGGCGCCTATCTATTCTCAATAACAATTTAAAATAGGTGCCTCGAGACTGATATCTCTCAGCGTATTTTAGATAGATGTATATAAGATATCTAAGCTAGTAGCATCCACAACGCACAATGTAAAATAATAATTTATCACATATTTTGTTTTAAATAAATAATTATAATACTTTACAAATTATGATTCATATCATATTTATTCAAATGCACAAAGAGATGTGTACAATAGGAATTCATAAGGAATGAGACAATTCATCTTTTATACCAAAAATTTAATATCAATATTAATAGAAGAGTTCACTTGAAAAATATATACATCACATAAAAATGTTATGTTTCCAAAGATTTTAGTCTTTCTTCCTCTGCTTTTCTTTTGGCGAGTTTCTTTCTTGTCTTCATTTTTTTATAACGATCATATGTAAATGGTGGTGAGATTCTAATTCCATCGAAAGACTTAACATGTGATATAGCAACAAATGTTAATCTTGCCCTTTCTCTTGGTCCTATATCAATTGTTGTCTTGGAAAGAGTTAATCCTTGTGATTTGTGGATCGTTAGTGCCCAAGCCAATCGTAGGGGCAATTGACGTGTGTGGCCCCTTTGTATTGGTGAAATTGGAATTAAATTTAGAGATGCATCTTTAAAAGGAATTCCAGAGTAATTATCAAATTCAACCATAACATATGTAGGTGGATCTGGTGGGCTACATCGAGGTTTGTATATGATATTTCTAATGTATCCTAAAGCTCCATTGATAAGACCTACTTCTATCCATAAATTAGATGTTAACATGACCCTTGCATCCTTTGAAATTAATAATTCAACCTCCAATTCATCATTTTGACCTTCTGTTGGATTAGCGCTACCTTGTTTGGTCGCAATGCTACGGGCTACTGGTCTTCTTAATGAATGTAACCTTTTTTTGTTATGGCTATGTACATTATCATTTGTTGCAAATAGATGAATATTATTATCAAACTCCTCCTTAATTTTTGGATGTAATGAAGCATCTATTCTTGTCATGAGTAATTTCCAATCATCTATGGTTGGATGTGCATCTCTAATATTTGTGAGTAATTGGCGAAACCTTTTTTGGTCTTCACTTTCACCTTCTTGTCTGAACACCTTATCCAAAGTAACAACTATCTTAAACTCTTCCCATAATATTTTTGCATGTACATTACTATCATAAGATGGTTTGTCACTTACAGGAGGTAGTTGTCCCAAATCCCCCACCAAAACTCATGTTTGATTTTTCAGGACAAGCCCGGTGTAGTCTTGAATCAATTTTTTGTATCAATTTTTTTTCCAATAAAACTCATTTCATCAATTAATATGTATTTTATATGTTGAATTTCTTCTTGAAGACTTGTGAGCCTTGTTCTTTCTAATTCAACAAAATCTGCAATAGGTATTCTTAAAGTTGAATGAATTGTTGATGCACTGATGTTAAAGGTTGCATCTCCAGTTGGTGCTAGTAATAATAAGGGAGAACGTTTTGGCTATGATGCATCATAAAGAGCTTGACGAATTGCATTAATCAAATATGATTTACCTGTTCCAGTTGTTCCTTGAATTATCATGTATAGTGGCACGACATCATCCTGTTGATTATAATGTGACATAATAATATCAAGTGCTTTTTTTTTCTTAGCACCTAATGTTCCATATGATATAGTTGACAACATATCATCAGGTATCAGTAAGCCATTTTCTTTCACAGTGTTGATAAAATATATTGAATTATTTGTGTAATCTTCTCCTTGATATTCAGCACTCCATGGAGTTTGTCTATCAATATCTCTTCTTCCTAACATATCTATTTCTATTGCATCCATAATTTGTCCATGGTGTAATCTTGATATGATCTCCCACTCATGTTCAATTATATTCTGATCATTTGGTAAATTGTCCTCATCTTTAGAATCATTATGATTTTCAGTTTTATTTGAAATATTCTTCATTCTCATGCCATGGATCATAATTGAGTGAGTCCCAATTTGACATAATTGTATTATCATCAAGTCCAATATCCCTTTGTATATTACGAAATGGCTTGTACAACAATAACTCTGACCAACAAAAATCAACCCACTTTTCTGATTGACGTGTAGGTATGGTGGTAAATCTTGGAAACACTCTTACAATAGCTGCCATAGTCCTTGGTTCCCATTTGTTATCTCTTTTTCTTTTGGGATTATATGTCCATGATCTAGCTGCATCTATAAGTGTGATACTTTCCATTGCATATGGTCTATCCATGTATCCTTGAATGAAATGTTTTAGATGTCCATCATCATCATTTTCTTCATTTTTTAACACTGGCTTGAACACCTCTCTTGAAACATTTAATGTAACAAATACTCTACTACATTCTACCAATGGCAACTCCAATAACATATGACATGTTTCTTGTGCTCCAATGTCTCTCTCAATGAGGGTTTCTGTTAGAAGTCTCCTATATGCCTTTGATGCCACTTCATCTGGGTTTTCAATATTTACAAGTTGCATTAAGATTTGATGATAAGTTTTTGAACTCTTTTCTGCTTTTGCTGCATACTTTGCAATATAATTTATTATAGCATGTCTTGAAAGAACTGGTTGCCAATCGACATTTGTTCTCCATAACTGAAGTATATTACGATTATGTGTGTTTACTCGATCATCATTTCTTGCAAGTTCATATACTTTATCACCCGTGGTTGGATCTTCAAATAATTTTGATCCATCTAGATGTAATGGCCATGGTGCATTGTACCTACAAACAAAGAGTAAATTGTTAGCTTATATAAACATTTTAGTTATTTATTGGTACAAAATATATGAAAGTATAAATATCTTACCTACAAACCATTCTTCCTCTTTTTTTTCGAAGGCAAGCACCCTCTTTACACATTGTATGGCGTTCAACACAATTGAGAAACTCTTCATAGTCATGTGCCAAGTCTATTTGGCTTAGTTGTTGTGTATTTCGAAGGCATGAATGTTGTGTAAAATTTTGTAGAACCTATCATTCATGATATAACATATTTTATTAATTGAAATAATAAATTTTTAAGTATCATATATTGTAAAAAGAATATATAATTGATAATTAATATCATACTTGTATGTTTCATTGATGTGGGTCTCCTCATGGATTACATGCATGAACAATAGAATCAAAATATTTTTGAACATTTTTTATTTCATCAGCATTTCTCCAATTAAGGTTGTCTATGTTAGGTGCTCCATCTAACCATATGAATCCATGCACATGTGGTGATCCTCTATGCTGCCATTCATATCTTGACCAATAATATTTTACCTTCATTCCCTTTTGTAATATTTCCTTGCGAAATATTGTATATCATAGGTGCATGTAATGTGCCACAATATGTGGGTAGTCAATAATATTTTGTCGTCGCCATTTTTGTGCTTCTTGTGGGTTAGTTGGATGTGTCCCTAGCATTAATGCATGTAAATTTGGCCAATACATATTTGTTGCACTCAAAGTAAAGAAAATTATTGGTGTTCCAATTTGATGCAATAGATCAGTTAATTCAACTCAACATTTTTCCCAATAAGACCTTGTACCCCTTAGCGTTGTGCCAAAACACATCAAACGGTCGGCTAGATGTGAATGAGGGACATTTTCCATATGTTCTCTTAACTCATTGATAGTGATTGGCATATCTTGCAAGCTCTTTTTGACAAACACTATTGACGAGTTTTGTGCACAATGTCGCATAATCATATTCATCATATAATATCTAAATCGTGGGTGTCTTCCAAAATGATGACCTCTATATCTGAATAAATACTTAACAAAATCATGCAGATGAACTCTCCTCATTTGTGGTTCTATCCAATCACATCGTCCATGTGAAAATAGTGTTGGAAAAGCCATATCAAGTAATCCTTCAATAACATACTCATTCACTAGAGATGGTCCAATTCCTAGCTAATCAATTAGTGATCCAGGATCTACATTAGGGTTATTTACCCATGCATGAATTAGTTTCATTTCTCTTCGAGCATTTGGTGGTTTAGAGGCCATTGATGTAGTGTGATTAATAATGTTTCCTTCATCTATCTCCAATATTGGACCTGCAAGCATACTCATCTGCATTTGAATCAAACTCCATATAAACAGAATTCAGTTGGTCAAAAATGTTTTGATCTAAATTGCATGTAAGTTCACTAAGTGCATTTTCATCAATTTGAACATCTTTATAGAAACTATCGTGTTCTATTTTATATTTAAGTGCTCTATATACCCTCTCTCTATTAATTATTAAATTATAAGTTGTTCCACATTGATCCTTTTTTCGAACAATAATGACTGGTAAATCTTTTATTCGATGTGGTAAAATTTTAGCTATTTCTCACTTCTTGTGGAAAACTTATGGTATGTCCTTTATATTTGTATTGCCCTCCAGTTGCATGTGTTACTTGAAGTATTGGGTTGACACATGCTATCAACATTTCCTCTATTTGCATTAAATTTGTGAGTTCTAATGGTTGTGGACTAGGATCCATATTGTTTAATGTTGAAAATCGATGTCCATTCCTCTCTTGTCGACATTGATTGCAAATAGGGCCCTTAGGTACCCGTACAACCTTCATTGCAGGATAAATCTCTTCACAAATATAACACATACTTGGTCTAGAAAGTTTATCTAGTCCATGTCCAAATATCATTTGTAGAATTGTCAAATCAATCTTAGTAGTTGTATTATTATTAACTACTTCTTGATATCTTCTATTATCAACATTCATTAGATTTTGAACTCTATCATTTGGTGTTTGTAGCACACGATCTATTGTAACAGAATTCACCCCTTCAGAACTAAACTCAACATTCCCACGAGATTGACGATGTTTTTCAATTGATTCATGATTATGTACTTGTATTTGTTGTCTTTCTATCTCATTCAATTGATCAGAATGCATAGCTCTTTGAATTCGTGAACGATGTGTTATCATTCTATCTGCATGTTGTCTCATTTCTGCTTCAATCTCTTTTGTTGTCATATCTTCCCTACGTTTAATGCTTATTTCTCTATCATTTTGGTTTCGACGAATCCTTTATTCTTGTCTTTGTACATCAATCATTTGTTCACATCATTGTCTCATGTAGTTCCGAGCATATTCTCTACTTTGTTCTCTTTGTTGCTCTTTAGTTGTAAAACTCCTTATTTCCTCTCTGTGTGCATTAGCCATTTGTTCACGTCGTTGTCTCATATAATTTCGAGCATATTCTCTTCGATGCTCTCTTCATTGCTCTTCATTTCAAAAACTTGTCCTTGGACGACGAGGCATCCTACAAATTTTAATAAAAATTATTAAATCTATAAAATTGTTAAGAATTCGTAAAGACACTTAATGATGTACACAATCAGTCTAAAACTAATTTAAATCACAATTATCCTAAGAGAGAATGACAAAGTCTTTAAGATTCTTTTTATTAAAGAATTCAAAATATAAATTAATTGAAAAATATATTAACTTTTGAATCCAAATGAGAGTTGAACCCACAACCTTTCAATTATAAACAAAACATAATAATCCATTGCACTGCATGTTTATTTTTATTTTTTTATGATTACAATTTTGTTAATTAATAACTTTTTCAATAAAATTAGTAATAAATAAATTAATTAAAATATATATTAATTTTTAAACCCACAATGAGAGTTGAACCCATAACCCTTCAATTACAAATCAAACCTATTAATCCATTGCACTATTTACTTGTTTTTTATGTGATATGAATTGTACACATTATATATGAATTATATAATTATTATATTATATATTAAACTATTGTGTTATATCATAGTGAACATTATCGCATAATAGATATTTTATTAAAAAATTATTACGCCGAGAGGCGTAATCTACAGTAAAAAAAAAATGTTAACTTATAAAAAGTAAAAGCCAACAACCAAAGCGTTTATTAAATATTATATATTTTCCATCATAAATTTTTCCAACTAATTAATTAAAAGCCGACAACTAAAGAGATATGAAATAGTATATCGTTTCGGTCATAGCTTTGGAACTCATATAAATAGGAAGTAAATAGTGGGAATAAAAAATAGATTATTATCGGGAATAGTGCGAATAAATAGTGCGAATAAATATAGGTGCAGATAAATAACGTGAGAGAAAAAAAGTAAGTTACATTATAATATTTGTTTTATTATAAGTAAATAATTTTTTAATAAAATATCTATTATAAGAAAGTAAATATTTTTTTAGTTTTATTCTTTTTGGGTAAAAAAATAATTCTATTATAATGCTTTTCAATTACAAATAAGAAAGTAATTTAATGTAAAATATAAATATATTATTAATTGTTTTTAGTTTTATTCTTTTAGGGTGAAAAAGTTAATTTCATAATGCTTATATTATAATTTTTTTTATAAGCAAGTAAATAATTTTTAATAAAATATCTATTATAAGAAAGTAAATATTTGTTTAGTTTTATTCTTTTTAGGGTAAAAAGGTAATTCTATTATAATGCTTTTCAATTACAAATAAGAAAGTAATTTAATGTAAAATATAAATGTATTATTAATTGTTTTTAGTTTTATTCTTTTACGGTAAAAAAGTTAATTGCATTAAAATGTTTTTAATGCTTACATTATAATATTTATTTATAAGCAAGTAAATAATTTTTTAATAAAATATATATTATGTGATTAATATATCACATACAAAAACAAGCAAATAGTGCAATGGATTAATATATTTGATTTGTAATTGAAGTTTATGGGTTCAACTCTCATTGTGGGTTTAAAAATTAATTATATATTTTTTAATTAATTTATTTATTACTAATTTTATTGAAAAAGTTATTAATTAACATAATTGTAATCATAAAAAAATCAAAATAAACATGTAGTGCAATGGATTAGTGTGTTTTGTTTATAATCGTAAGGTTGTGGGTTCAATTCTAATTTGGATTCAAAATTTAATATATTTTTCAATTAAAAGTGAATATTACTATGAAATGGTATGTGTAGAAAATAGAAGCCAACCCTATTTTATGAGGGTGTTGTATCCCATATAGAAGGCAACCCTATTTTATGAGGGTGTTGTATTCCATTAAATTGTGTCTATATATATCAATTCCATTAAATCTAAAGTGACTTACTTTGATAGCATGCACTTTCTTTATGTTTGCTAACCTTAATTTTATTGTTCTTTTATTTTCAGCGAATAATCTAATTAAAAATGTCACGGAATGAATCAGAAATCGTAGTTGAAAGCCCAACTGCCTCTATAAGGTCAAATGATTTTGTTGAAACCCCTATCGACAAATGTGCAAGAATAGTTTTAGAGTGTTGCAATAACATTGTCAAAGAAATTGAAAATACAAGCTTAATGATCGATGATGATGTTGAGGAACTGGAAATAATGACAATGGAAGCTGTTGCAAAAAAAGTTCATGAGGCATATACTATAGTAGGTGCATTTCCAAATATGCTCAAAGACGTATATAAAGATCACTATGAAAATAAAGGTCGTAATACCGATCTCATTGCTGAAGAATTTGTAATGTATTTACACCATTACAATGAGATGTTATTACTATAATCCCTTTTTATTTGACCTTCAATACTTCTTACATTTACAAACTTTGAAGACTTTAAAAAAAAAATTGAAGAGGATGTGTGGCAACATACAAGACTTCCATTATGCTACTCATTATTTGTAATGTACATGGTTTTTTTAAATGTGTGGTATTAAATATATTTTTTAAGTGGATGTGTGCCAAATCTATACAAAATATTACATGTGCTTCAAATATAAGTTACAATATTTTTAAGCAAATTTTTAAAGTTTTTTTACACATTTTATCCAATTTTTATTTTCAAATTTTAAATGATTTAGAAAAAAAATCATGTTATACAAATGATAATAGCAATTAAATATATATATATATATGAAAATTGATTATGATCTTCATGATTGAAAAAATTAGATGCCTTGATAAATCTCTACATACTTTATATAATTATATAAATAAAAAATTAATATTTAATTTGTATTTTTAATAAATTATTTAATAAATGTTTGGAAATCAATCTTCACCTAACCCTAATTCTAACTATATCTCCTAACCCTAACCCTAAACAAAATTAATAAACCTAACCCTAACCCAAACCCTAATCCTAAAAATAATCCTAACCCTAACCCTAACCCTAATACTAATACTAATACTAACCTGTAACCCTAATCCTAACCCTAACCCTAACCCTAATAAAAGTTTGAACCTAACCATGTTTGACCCCTAACCATAACTTATATTATATTTTTATAATAAATAAACTAAAATATTATTATTTATCTAATAATATAATCAAATAATATAATGTTTCCTTCATCTATCTCCAATAGTGGACCCGCAAATACATACTCATCTGCATTTGAATCAAACTCCATATAAACATAATTCAGTTGGTAAAAATGTTTTGATCTGAATTGCATGTTGGTCAAAAATGTTTTGATCTGAATTACATGTAAGTTCACTAAGCAGGTCTTGTGAATGGAGCTTTAGGATACATCAAAAATATCATATACAAACCTGGATGTGGCCCACCAGATCCACCTACATATGTTATGGTTGAATTTGATAATTACTCTAGAATTCCTTTTGAAGATGCATCTCCAAATTTAATTCCAATTTCACCAATACAAAGGGGCCACACACATCAATTGCCCCTACGATTGGCTTGGGCACTAACGATCCACAAATCATAAGGGTTAACTCTTTCCAAGGCAACAATTGATATAGGACCAAGAGAAAGGGCAGGAATAACATTTGTTGCTATATCAAGTGTAAGTCTTTGGATGGAATTAGAATCTCACCACCATTTACATATGATCGTTATGAAAAAATGAAGACAGGAAAGCAACTCGCCAAAAGAAAATCAGAAGAAGAAAGACTAAAATCTTTGGAAACATAACATTTTTAAGTGATGTATATATTTTTCAAGTGAATTCTTCTATTAATATTGATATTAATTTTTTGGTATAAAAGATGAATTCTCTCATTCATTATGAATTCCTATTGTACACATCTCTTTGTGCATTTGAATAAATATGATATGAATCATGATTTGTAAAGTATTATAATTCTTTATTTAAAATAAAATAAGTGATAAATTATTATTTTACATTGCGCGTTGCGGATGCTACTAGCTTATCTATCTTAATATATTAATCTATATATTATATGCCGAGACATATCATTTTCGAGGCAAAAAAGTGAAAAAAATACGCTTCGAAAATGATATCTCTCGGCATATAATATATAGATTAATATATTAAGATAGATAAGCTAGTTTACTTACTTATAATAAAACAAATATTATAATGTAAGCATTAAAAACATTTTAATGAATTAACTTTTTACCCTAAAAGAATAAAACTAAAATAAATTAATAATACATTTAAATTTTATATTAAATTACTTTCTTATTTGTAATTGAAAAAGTATTATAATAGAATTACCTTTTTACCCTACAAAGAATAAAACTAAAAAAATTTATTTACTTACTTATAATAGATATTTTATTGAAAAATTATTTACTTACTTATAATAAAACAAATATTATAATGTAAGCATTAAAAATATTTTAATGAAATTAAATTTTGACCTAAAAAATAAAACTAAAATAAAACTAAAAAAAATTAATAATACATTTAAATTTTATATTAAATTACTTTCTTATTTGTAATTGAAAAAGCATTATAATAGAATTACCTTTTTACCCTAAAAAGCATTATAATAGAATTACCTTTTTACCCTTAAAAAATAAATCTAAAAAAGTATTATAATGCATAAAAATATTTTCACAATTGCAGAGATTGAAAACACTATAGCTATAATACGGTATTTATAGCCATAATACGGTATTTATTTGCATCGCTACTATTGGCACCTATTGTTTTTAATCAACACATTCATTTACATTGTTTTTTTACTTATTACTTACTATTTATATTAGTTGGAAAAGTTATGACCAAAAAGATATAATATTTAATAACACGCTTTAGTTGTCGTCTTTTAATTTTTATAAGTTAACATATTTTTTTAACACAGTCACGCTCCACCCGTGCTGTCACTGTAGGTTACACCTCTTGGCATAATAATGTTAAATCATGATTTCACTTATTTAAAGGGTTAAGTCTTTGCATCTATGTTGAAATATATATATGCAAAGACTTAACCTTCTATATATGCAAAGACTTATTTCAACATAGATGCAAAGACTTAACCCTCTAAATAAGTGAAATCAAGATTTAACATTTTCTATATATATATATATATAGATGCAAAGACTTAACCCTCTAAATAAGTGAAATCAAGATTTAACATTATATACATCTATGTTGCTATATATATATAATGTTAAATCTTGATTTTATCGAGGGTTAAGTCTTTGCATCTATGTTGAATTTTATATATATACATATATTAGATAGTCACTTCAAGAATGATATTTGTGTATATCTTTTGGATAATATTTATAATAAATTTATGCTACTTTATAATTAATTAAATAATGACTTGTTAATTTGTATATACATGTATTCATATAGATTTTTAATTTTAATTATATAGTTAAAATATATATGAATACATGTATATACAAATTAATATATAATTAATATATATAAATACATGTATATACAAATTAATATATAACTAAAATATATATGAATACATGTATATACAAATTAACAAGTCATTATAAGAATACCAATTATTAAGAATGAGCTCTACTAGGGTTGGTGATTTTAAATCTCTGTTTGGATGTCCTTGCATGTCTTTCATAGTTTTCAAAAAACTTAATCTCTACTTTCACCTCTAATGGCTTTTGATGGGGGAGGAAACCACATATCCTCTCCTATTCATTTAGGGACTATGTTGCTCCAAATCTATTCACCACAACTATTTTTGAGTTGGACCTAGGATAGCACGTGTTGCACTCACATGGATTGCATGAGGTAAAATTACTCTTATTCATGTGACAAAAACTAATGGTGTGGGGGAGTGTACAAAGGATGTAAGGCTCTTTATTAGGAAGTAGAGCCCTATGAGTATTAACAATTATGTGTGGGGTGGGTATCTACCAAGTTGATTGATCACATCACGAGGAATGAGTACTTGATGACATATGACATTGTTAAGGTGTAAAGTTGTTGGAAAGTGTAGATGTTACCTAGTAAACCTCCAAAGAGGTGTGCTTATGAAAAATATTCTATGGTCATGTGTGTTGTTTACATGAATCAAGTCTAGCTATATTGTTGAGTGTTAGCAAGAAAAGAGTTGAGATGATGATTTTCTATCTCAATCAATTCTTGAACAAGGGTTAGTTCCCATGCTTGTCTCCTATTGTTTTCTTCTTAGATCTATTACAATATAATAGCCTATTCCTAAACTTGTTTTGGGTTGAAAGGTACTTGTTTTGGTTGAGATATTCCAAGCCCATTTAAAATGGAATTTACCATTCCTCTTTGACCTTAGGACACACAAGCCTAATGATGGGATAAAGAAGAAAGATACATGTCTCGATATAGGTGACCATTTCATATTGTGTTTACACTATTTTGTTTTTTTTTTATTATCATGGATGTATTAGTAAGGGTACTTGATCACTTGATGTTTCCTTGAGAAAAAGTGGACTAAGTAAATGATTTAAGATATAAATGCAAGAAATAGACAATTTCCCTATTTTTTGTATTTTTCTCCAATTTGAAATGTGAACTAACTAACTAGTTTAATTAATGGTTGTAAATGCAATTTAAGCAAATAGTTTTATTTTATTTTTGGTTAAGTTAATGTATTGGTTGACTTGAATCTATTATCAATGTTCATTTTGATCTTGTTGTCTTGTGTTGATATCAAGGGATTTTCAAAATGATTTGGAGTAACTATGCTAAATTGAGACTAAATATATAATCTTGTCAAAATTATCTAATGTAACAACATAAAAAAATTATATCTAGTTATTTCTAATTTAAATGTAGTGGTGGAATGTCATTGATTGGGCAAGGTTAAAGCTAAATAATATATTTTTCATACTAATCTAACCTTTTTCAAAACCAATCAAACTAAGAATTGTAAACAATAAGCAAATTGAAACCTCATGCATGGAAAATTAGCAAATAGGATGTGTAGACAACTAAAATGCATTCCTACATTTTTATCATCATCACATCAAGTGTACCCCATAAATCCACTTCCGATATGAATTAAATACACATTATTTATTTAATTAATCACTTATACAATTTTTTTTATTCTCAATTATCTAATTGATGAATTGAACCATCATTCTAGCATTAATTGAATAAATCATCTTTATTTAATTAATCAATTTAACCAATTCAATCTTTCTTCTAAAGTTTGAACATTCTTCCATAAATTGAATCAATCATTCCTCCAACATTCTTCCATAAATAATTAATTGATGAATTGAACCATCATTCTAGCATTAATTGAATAAATCATCTTTATTTAATTAATCAATTTAACCAATTCAATCTTTCTTCTAAAGTTTGAACATTCTTCCATAAATTGAATCAATCATTCCTCCAACATTCTTCCATAAATAGTGATATGACCAACAACTAAGGGTATTGTCCAATGGCGAGGCTGTCGAGCGGGGAGAGAGGTGGGAACCTGCATTTGAATGTAGGTGAGAGTGCGACTGAGGGTGAGGCTGATTCAGACGAAGATGGTGATGAAGCATTGGTCTCGCTGGAGGATTTGGGTTTTGTGCAGAGTTGTGCGAGCAGGAAAGGAAGCAACGGGTGTGGCGAAAGATTTGATTCTGCAATTGAAGAGGGAGTTGTTTTCGATGACCCAGATGGTGGGTCTCTAGAGGTTGCGTTGGGAGTCTTGGCTTTTTCCTAGGTCGTGGTTTCTGTTACTGCAGTTGTGGGTCCCCTGGAGGCAATGCGGCTTGGGAGGGATACCTTTATTGTGCCCGATTTTGTGGGCTTAATGGTGTCAGTGGTTTTGGGGGAGGCAAGGAGGTTGTGCTACCTCCTCTCCTCTTTGCTTTGGGTGTGGATGCTTCTTCAGGAGGTTGTGTTGTTGTTTCTGAGACTCTCCTCTTAGGATCTTTTTGTCTCCTTTTCTCTAAGTGGTTGGAGAGGCAATGCGGGTCTTGGTGTGGCAATGGTTTTTGGAAATTTGTTGACAAAGGTGAAGCAAATTCTAAAGAAAATGATGGTTGGTCGGTCGTATCCTTCAAGGTTTTGGAGCAGTTAGTTGTTTTTGCTTTGGATGGCCTGAATTTGTCTCTAGGTGGGTCTGTGCCTATGTTTTGTGCTAGCCCCTGGTTTGTGGTCTTGGTTGTGACTATTTTTGTTGTTACAGTCATGGAGGGTGTTTGAACTGGAGGGTTCATGGCTTATCTTGTGTTGTTGGTTGTTCTTTTCTGGTGCTTGGCTTGGTGGGTTTTCTTTGATGGACAGTGGTCTCCTTTGTTCTTGTTCTTTCTTCCTCTGTTTCTTTTGGGAGGTGTTTTGTTTCAATGCTTTATGGTTTGGTTGTGGGCCTGTCTAGTGTGGTGGTGGTCCCCTACGGGATGTTCAGGGTTGTGGCTTATTTTGGGCTCAGACCGACGTGTCAAGGTTGAAGGTGTGCTTTCTTGTTTGGTTGTCTCCCTAATTTTTCTTTGCTTGGTGTCCTCTTGCCTTGGTGGACTTGTGTTGCTTCCTTTTGAGCTGGTGTAGCCTTCTGGTTGCTTTTTTTCTGGGCATGTTATGGCCTTTGGTGGGGTTTCCTCTATTGCTCCTCTTGTCTCGAAGGATGTTTTGTTTAAGTGTTTTTCTGGGTTCCCCTTCTGGAGTTTGATGATGATGAGTTTTGTGGGGGAGTTTCTTTTTTTCTGGTGTGGGTTGTTGCCTTTAGAGGTTTTTCTGAAGGTTCTGGAGTGTGTGCCCTCTTTGTTGAAGGTTGTCTTGTCCTTTCAGCTTGGATTCTTGTCTCCTTCTCTTCTGAAGCCTAAGGTTTCTATGTATGCTTTTCCTTCTAGAGGGTTTTCTTTTGGCTAGATTCTTCAGATGGTTTCTTCTCTAGAGGTGAAGATTGCTCTTGTTGAGGTAGAGCCAACTCCTTTTGAAGTGGAGTTGTTTGTTGCAGGTCTAGTGGAAAAGTTGAGCTGCTCTGGTTGTTTGAGCTCATGCATCTTCCACTCCTATAGAGGGGGCCCTGTCCTATTGAGGTGGAGTGTGGGATGGCTGCTCAGCTTGGAAGGAGTTGCAAGATGGTTGCTAATTTTTAGATTTTTGTTATTTTGGGTTTGAGGTCCCAGTCAAAACCTAATGATGGCTTGACGATAATGAATAGTTTGTTATGGGGAATTGAAAAAAAGAATATCGACTTGTCTGAAAAGTTTCGCTAGACATGGTGTATGAGCTCTGCTAGGGTTTTATGTTTTCTGCAGTCACCCTTGGCCCCTCTTGCGTCATATTGTGCATCTTGCGCAGGAAACCCCTCTTTTCTTGTGTGTACAACCGCATTTAGTACAGTTTTTTTGTTTTAATATGCCTTCAACTGGCTCTAACCTAGCAGTTCTTGTTGGTGTTAGTGGTTTGACGACATTGATTAATGACTCCTCCTTCGAACAAATGTCCCCAAAAATTTGTTCTGAAATTCTTTCACAAGGTAAGTGCTTTGATTCACCAGCTGATGTGGTTTTGTCTTTACCAGATTTTGATACTGCCTGTCAATGGCTTGAGCAATACACCCTTGTTGGGTATTTTGTTGGGAGAACTCCCCCTAAAAGTGTGCTTAAAGAATGGGTTAACAAGGCTTGGGTCCCTCATGGGGTCCACCTTGATATGGTCCAAAATTTAACCAAGGGTTTCTTTTTGTTCTGCTTTGCGGAGGTCAATCATGTGCAGGCTATCTTAGCCCATGGGCCCTGGTATGTCCGGTCTTCTTTGTTAGTTTTCCAGACGTGGACCCGTGCTTTTGCTGTTTTGGACAACACCAAGTTGTGAGTCCCGATCTGGATTGAATTCCCTGGTTTACCCTTGCCTTGCGTGCCTTTTTTGAATAGTATAGCTTCCTCACTGGGGAGGGTTATTTGCATTGAGCCAGATAGGTTCTTTTAGGCCCGACCCCAGAGGAGGGTTTGTGTGGAAGTGGACCTTTCCAAAGATTTGAAAGACTCCATTGATATCCAAATTGGAGCTCTTCGTCACACCCAGAAAGTCACATATTTTAATATGCCCAACACGTGCTATAGGTGGTAGTCAATGAACCACAAGATTAAGGACTGCCCTTTGGTAGTGCCTCGTACACCTTCTCCACCACAAGATGTTGAAAAGCCTCATTCGACAGTTGCATCTGCTGCCAAACCTGATGTGAAATGGACTACGGTTACGAACTGAAAGAATAAGTCCACTAGTTCTGGGTCGGCTCCCGTGACCTCTAAACTAGTGAAAGATGTTTCAAACCCTTTTGTGAAGGGGAAAGAAGCTCTGGTTGGTGCTAATTATGTTCCACAATAGCCTAGGCCAAAGGCTATGCCTCGGCTGGCTGTTGTCATGTTAACACAGCTAAATGTTTCTTCTCTTGTGACGGAAGCTCAACGACGATCTCGTAGCCCTTCCCCTCCTAGGGAAGAAGGGGAATATGTTCATGAAAGTGAAGGATTTCCTCTTCGTCCATCCAAATTGGATCAGTCCCGCCAGAATTTTTGTAGAATCGTTTCTCTTCTCTTAATGAAGAGGAATCGGGTTTCAAAAACATGGAGGAGTTTCACTCATGAAGTTCCTTTCATGGAATGTTTGAGGTCTGACAGACCTCTCCAAAAAGTATTTTGTTAGGGATACCTTGTGTAAGTACTCTGGTATTGAAGTGCTTTGTCTCCAAGAAGTTAAAATTTCTACTTTTTTGCTTGTTGCGGCTTGTCGCTCTATTTGGCCAGCCAGTAAAATGTTTTGTACTACTCATGAAGCTAGGCATGGCAGAGCTGTCACCCTTTTGGCCCCACGGTGGCACTCTTCTGTGGTCGACCATAGGTCTGATCCCACTCATCGGCTCATCTAGATCCTTCTCAACATTGATAATCATTCCTTTGGGATTATTAATGTCTATGCTTCTAATGATGTTGTGGAACGCTCTTTGCTCTGGTGTTGGATTGTTGATTCTTTTCTAGTTGCTACCTGATTACTATGTGGGGACTTCAATATGGTAGAGACGACATCTGATAAAGATGGCACTTTTCCATTCAAATGGACAGTTGGGGAAAGGGAGGCGTAGTTTTACATGCACAATAAATTGGGGCTTTTTTATCCCAATATTGGCCGCCGCCATTCTCATTCTCTCTGGCACACTTGGTGTAATTACAGAGCTAGTTCTGATAGAATATTTAAGCGTCTTGATCGTGCCATGATCTCGGCACAATCTTTTTTCTCTTTTGACAAATCCTCTCTCCCGATTAAGTCGTTAGTGGATGTGACCTTGTCAAACCACTTCCCCATTTATTTTTGCATTGAATGGGAGACTCGATAGCCTCATACGTATAAAACTCAATTTTTTTAAACACGTCTTTACTCTGCCACAAGCCTACCCTGGCCTATATTCGCAGAGTCTAGAATTTGGAGTGCAGACCATCTCATCATACAAGCTGGATTAATTGGTGGAATGAGGCTATCATCCGCACGGCTAGATTTTTGTGCATTTATGGGCGTCGGCTGGCTATTTTTCATCGACGGTCTTATGAGGCTACCACCGTTGACCTCCGTGCTGCTTCTCAGGCATTGGCAGCCAACCTTTTTTCTCCATCATTGCAAGTCAGGGTGGCAGAAATAAGGCACAAGAAACAAATTGCTAACAGCTATGCTGCTAGAGGTGCGCAAATCAAAGCCCTGTTAAATTGGCTAAAATTTGGTGATCGTGCCTCCAAAGAGTTTTTTTTGGCTCTGTGTGCCATGCACTCATCCCTGGGCATTAAAAAAATCAAAGATGGTGCTCAAGTACTTTCTAAGCTGCCTGATATTCTCCAGGCCTTTGTGTGTCATTATAAGCAAGTCTTTATTACACATGAACTCACGCCTATGCGACAACAAGCCCTTCAGGATTGTCTTGCTGTTGTGCCAAATAAGCTTTCTTCAGCTTATAATTTTTTTTGTGATCAACTGTTATTAGTTGATGATCTCAAAGAGGCTATCTATTCCATGGCTGATGACAAAGCCCCAGGAATTGATGGGTTCCCTTGTGAATTCTACAAAGCCATGTGGGACTATATTGGGCACAATCTGCATCAAGTTTACTTAGAAGCTTTTCATTCTAATTCTCTAGGTAACTTAATTAATAAAGGTAACATAAAATTCATACCTAAGTAGGGTGACTCAGAAGACATTTGCAACTGGAAACTTATCACGCTTCTTAATGTCTCCTACAAGATTATCGCCAAGGCTTTGGCTCTTAAAATCCTCCATCTTCTACCTCAGATTGTGCGCCCAGAACAAACTGGGTTTATCAAATCCAGATTTATTTTGGACAATATTATTGTTGTTTGGGAAGGCATGGAATGGGCCAGATGTTCAAACCATAAAGTCATGTTCATTAAAATTGACTTTGCCAAGGCCTATGACAGCATTGAATGGCCGTTTATTCTTGCTATGCTGCAAGCTTTGGGTTTTGGGCCCAATTTCATTCAATATGTTCAAATTCTCTTTACGGATTCCTTAGCCTGTATCACCATTAATGGTTGTCAATCCTCTTCCTTTGGACTCTTTCATTCCATTTGGCAAGGGTGCCTACTGGCCCCCTCTTTGTATGTTCTTGTAGCTGAGGGCTTTGACTACCTCTTGGCCAACGCGGTTTCCCAGCAGCAGGTCAAGGGAATTTCTCTGCCCAACTCTTAGGCTCAGCTTGTTAATGGCCATTTTGCTGACGACTCATTCCTCACCCTTATGGAGGAAGAAGGCTCCATTGCGATGACTCTTGAGTGTCTTAATACCTTTTTTCTTACTTTTGACTTTGCCATCCAGTGGCATAAAACTTTGTGTTACCGACAGTCTATCTTGCCTTCTCTGCCTTGGTTGCAACAGTATGGATGGAAGTGGATTGGGCCTGGAGAAATTTTTTGGTTTCTAGGCATTCCCTTTGCCTTTTAGGCATCCCCGGCTGAGCTTTGGCAAGTTGTGCTCTCCAAGGTTGAGAAGAAGCTTACTTATTGGGTTACCAAGCCCCTCTCTTTGGCAGGAAAATTCTAGGTGTGTTCCAAAATTCTGGTAGCCACCCATGTTTATTATTCTTCTTGTTGGGCCCCTTCCAAACCTGCCTATGACAAGCTTGAGAAATTGCTTAGAGACTTTCTTTGGGCCTCCTCTGAGTCTCACAGAGGGTTTCAACGTGTGGCTTGGGAATTATGCTACCTTCCCAGAGACTTGGGAGGTCTCGGGTTATTGTCTACTCAACGGCAAGGGACTGCTCTGTGTGTTAAATGGATTATTCATGCCCTTACTGAGAACGAAGCCTAGAAAATTATTCTCAGGCATAGTATTCAATTTTTCTTCCCTGTCCATAGACCTGCCTAGAAGGGGATTGGCTTTCAAACCCTTCTGGTCATGGAAGAACCAGTCCAGATTGTTGGGACATTTGTGGCCAAAAGTATCTGGTGAGCCTAGGAGGCTGTCAAACCCTGGATCCGTTGGGTTAGCTCTGGTTTTCGAGATGGGATTTCTCTTAACCAACACAATATTTGGTGGTTGCCTCTTTTTGCTTACAATGGTCAGCCGTTGGCTAAGTCGTATGGGCTTAAGGCGCTCAGGTTTCACAAGAAGGGTATCCAGACCCTACAACAGATATTTCATAGACCCACCATGCATATTACGTCATGGGAGGTTTTTCATGCCTATTTCAGGCTTCATAACTAGGATTGTGCTACTTATGAGGGTCTAGTGAATGCTATTCCTGCTGAGATGCTTCATAAAGTTGGAATTCGTGGGACCAAACCTTGGTGGAAAGATTGGAAGTGGTATCAGACACCCCTTTATGAAATTACAAGCCTCGGCTCGGTTACAGGTGGCTCTCACCACATTTTCCTATGATTTAGAATTTGAACCAGAGGTGGCTTCTTCAATCTCCCGCTCATGTCTGGCGTAAAAGATTTGTTGCCACTTGATCTGCAAGTGTTGAGTAGAAACTTGCCCACTTTGCTTGGTGTATTCTTTTCCAAGGCTTGCCTGTGGGTTCTCGGCTTGTTCACCTGGGGGTCTGAACCCTCGTTGCCCTTTTTGTGGGAAAGCTGAGAATTTTAAGCATATTTTCTAGTTTTGTCCCATAGCCCAGCAACTTTGGGCTTGGATTCATGACTTTTTTTGGCCCTTTAGGCCAAAGCCTTTCTCCTGGCATATGGTGTTGCTAGGAGATTCTCCCAGATTTCCTACAAAATTCACCCAACTTTGGCACACTTTTAGGGTGGAAATTCTCTTCAATATTTGGAAAGATAGAAATGCTTGCATTTTCTCACATACTCAAATGGATATTCATGTATCTTTATATGCTAAAGCTATGATTTTCTCTAATGTGCTTTTACAGGTTCAGGTGCAAGCTAACAAAGTTGCACTTGAGGTTGCTCACCTTCAGGTTCTCCTGGATCACTGGGGTAATGCCACTTGTATTGTTGCCCGGGTCCTTGTTTCACCCACTTCATCCTGCGGTTGGTCACCTTCCAGGGGCCGACAATGGAGTGGCTTTGTGCGTCCCCATTCCCAGCCTTCACCTCGGCGGGATTCTTGCACTCCTCGACGAAACCGCTCTCCTCCACCGTGAGCTAGCCAGGGGTGGCCTTTTGGCAGTGCTTTGGTGAGCGGCGGTGGCAGTTCCAGGTGGTCCTCTAATGACCCTCCTACTTCTGGCTCTAGTTGGCTAGCCACTGGTAAAAAAAATTTGTGTCTGGCGCTTGCAGTCTCGCCCCAACGCGAGGAAGAAGATAAAGAGAAAAAAGATGTTGATGACGGTTGGGGTCCTCCGCCTGACATCACTCCAGACCTTGCTGATGTATGGGGGAAAATTTTGGATGACAAAGACCCTCCTGGCTCTGTTGGCACTGCTCTAGCCGCTTAATGGCCTTTTTATTTACTTTGTAATTTTGGACTTCTAGGCTTCGCCCATGTGATCTGTTGGTTTTTCTGGGCACTGCCCATTTGACTCTCGAGGTGTGCCTTTTTACCACCCACCCTTTTTTTGTGAATATGCATCTTTATATTTGAATTAATATAGATAGCTGCCTATTCATCAAAACCTAATGATGGCTCTCTTTTGGGTTTGAGGTCCTTGCCAAAACCTGATTGTAAAGGGTTCATGGTCCCTTTAAAACCTGTTATGGGGTCGAGGTCCCTGAAAAACCTGGTTAAAGGTTTAAGGTCCCTTCAAAAACCTTTGGGTTCAAGGCCCCAGTTTTAGCTGATTTGCGGGTTCAAGGTCCCTGATAAACCTTTGTGCAGCCGGTGCTTTCTAGTCTTATTCTTAGTGCTGATGTTGATGGGCTACTGATGGTATTTGGATTATCTCTGGTGTAGCTTGTTACTCTTGGATAGGGTTTCTAGTCCCTTCAAAACTCGTCTGTAATGGGTTTCAGGTCCCATCAAAACCTGCTTTTCCTCATCAAAACCATTCTTCCATAAATTAAATAAATATTTCTAATTCCTCAAAAATCCCCTTCATTACTAGTTGAATAAATAAATTAGGTTTAGTCAACTAATGAGCAATTTGTACATTCCTCCACCACTTTAGTTAAAATAAAAAAAATCCAATCTTGTACAAGGATCCAAATGCAAAAGGCTCCAAAAAGACCCTTTTTCAATCCTTTCCCTCCATGAAAATTGAGAAAACATCCACCCTCCATCTCTTCTCAATCTTTTTCCTAATCATGTGCACCAATGAAAAGATGTCACTTATAAGCTTTTGATTCTCCCTTGCAAATGGAACAACCCCATCCCTCCATTACACAATATTAAAACATATCCATCAATCATCCTCATTCAAAATCTATAAATTAATCATTCGACAAGTCATTTTCAAGAATAGGAATTGGATGCAAGGTAAGGTCATGTTAATGGAATGAGCAACCAAATTAACTATTAACCACAATCAATCATCTTGAGCATATCACGTGGTCAATAAGGTTTATTTTTGTGAGAATATTCTTCCCTTTCTATCATCTATTTACTCACCTCAACTCAATTAGAGGCGTAACTAGGTATAGAATAGGAAATTTTTTATACTTTGTGTTATATATTTTGGTGTGTACACATTCTGACATGACCTATGTGGTCTTGTCCCAATATAATTTTGATCTTTTAAGATTATGTTTTGAGTGATTTTTGTAGAATTTCACATGGATATTTTGTTTTCCCTAGTTTGGTGTAAGCACTCTATGTAAGACCACACTCCCTCTTTATTTTGGTGTATTCTCAATCTACCTCAATGCATATTCTACCAAAATGAAAACCATAAACCTTACCATATGGTGCATGCACTTTTTGTAGTGGCATACCTAAATTGCTTCATGGCACATGCACACTTGGTGTGATGTATGTGAGCTTAGAGCTTGTCTAAATAGTTTAAATGCGGGTGCTCTTCATTGTAGTGCACTTGCACACTAAGTAGCATACACATACTCATTCATGGTGTATGCGCCTTTCAAGGTTCTACACTATGTTTTTTTATAATTTATACATTTTGTTTAGCATTTATGCATTCAATTTAACATTTGTGCCCTATGTTTTAGAATATATTTTCTCTCTAAAATTCATATCTTTAATTGTTTAGCATAATTACTCTATATAATAGTTCATACACACTCTCTATGGCATATGTACCCTATATAATAGCACATCTACTCCCAATCAACTATTTTCTTGTGTTTTGGGCTTATTCTCACTAATCTTAACCATTGCAAGGGTGTGCTTGAGAATTTTGTGTCATTTATAACCCCTTATTTTAAGTTTATTTGTTTGAACACCAATCATAATAGGAAACTACTAACATATGGGTTATATGTTTTATTGACCAAGAAATGACTATAAACATCTTTTGTGTGCTTTCATTTACTTTATTTAAAGTGAAATAACTTGCTTGTTAGACTTGTGTGTACAAGGGTGTGTATGATATTCCCTCATACAACAAGGTGATCTTGGGAATCAAAAGCATCCCTTATGTGTATTTGTCTCCACACTTGAATTTCTAATTTCAAAGGTCAAAGAATTTTTTTGTCATGTTTATATGTTTTAAGGGTGTGTATGCTTTTCCCTTGCACAACAAGGTGACCTTGAGAATAAAAATCATCCCTTTAATCACTTTTGTTTTTCCTAAAAGGCTAATCTCATGTATGCTCTTGCCTTACATCGTAAGGAAATCTTAGAACTAAAAATGGTTAGTCTTTTTGTTTTAGTTTCATTTAGTAGGCCTAGCTTGGATTTCATCTCCAAGTGGTGACCTAAACACATGTGTTTCGACGGGGTATGAAAATTAAGGAGATAATCAAAAGACTATCCCTTCAAGGCACATTTTTTACTCAAGCTAAGCCTGCAATAAATTTTATAGCTTAAAAAGTAAAGGAAGAGAGTGGGTTACCCTCTCATACCAAGACATTAGGCATGAACCTTATTTTATGGATTTGGGCCTCACGTACCTTCAAGAATATCAAAGACATCCCATAGTAATCCTTGGTAAACCTATCTTGAAACTCTTAATCATATGTAACTTATGATGCACTCGTAATTGATTAGCCCCAAGAAGTTACTCACATTGTCCCTTTGGAATTGAGATGGTAGACCACTAACAAACAAAAATAAAGTGTATGGTTAACACTCTAAGATCATGAGTCAATATAATTCATGACTAAATCTAGGTATATTTGTGATCTCATAAGTTGAATACTCCCACTTGAATAAATAGGTTTTTCTTGTGCTTGAATTATTTGCACCTTACAAAAAACATATTAAAATATCCAAAAATAAAGAATAAATAGAAATCAACAAAAACCAAAAAAAAAAAACTCCAAAGTTTGAAAAATCCATAACAAATCCAAAATCCTCACTTCACATGAGAATCAAAGATCCCCTACCTAAAAGTCAAAATTAAATCTCAAATTCTAAAATATTGAAATTGGAATCACATCCTAATCCAAAAATCAAAATATCATCCCAAAACCAACCATCCTAAGTCAAATTATACAAGGTCTATAGACCTTATCCTCCTATAAACATAATCCAATCAAAAATTTATCCACAATAAAATTACCCTAAGGTCCTAAACCTTAATCAAATCATCCTATGGTCCTATACCTTAATCAAATAAGCAATCTAAACATCCTAAACCTCAATCCCAATCAAAAATTAAATACATCATCCACCCTCAATTCCCTAGACCGTACTCAAATAAAAAATAAAAACATAACCTAGTTACTCAAGGTCCTTGGATTTTAATCAAATCCACCATCAAGTTGTGTAAGGTCCCCAACCTTATCCAAATCCACTATCAATCTCAATCAAATTCAATTCACATCTGACCTCAAAACCCTAAAATTAAAACAAATCCACTCTATCCAAGTCCTAGTCATCGCCTTATGCTCCTATTACCTAATCACAAACACAATTTAAAATAGAGTTAAATGGAAACAATTATTTTAGATTGGTCTTTGTGCATGTTGGGGTAACCTCTCACCAAGCCTTCCTTGATAACATTCACAACACTACGTCTTCATGACCAAAGTGAATGCTCTCCATAGTATAGAGACTTCCTTGCATCTAACCAAAATCAAGCTTTAGTGGATAATTTATCAATAAAAATAAAAATTGATTACTCCAACATCTCATCAAAATAGGGGCTAAAATCTCCTTTTGTTACAATTTGGATAACCTAAACAATATCATCAATTCTAAGCCATACACTTGTGACTTCAATAACCCATGGGGTCAAACATCCACTTAGCCAAACCATAATCTAACAAATTTTCATTTACATATAGCTCATAGTAAGGGTTCTCAACCACCCCTACCATGCACAACCACACATCATCTAATAATCCACCTCGTCAAGACAAAACATCATCCTCCTCCCTCAAATTCTTGTGGAATAGCTAATTTTCTAGCCAACAAAATCCACCACAAAACTAAACCATAACATAGAACAATGAACCACTTCATCATCAATCACATAATCCCAAAATCAATTCATACCTCTACTATACATACCAAATCACCATGCTTACTAATCCAAGATCGTACTCTTCTCTCATCTTGTCCCACCATCACCTCTCGATTCCACCTTCAATAAAGAATGGCAAGAGATGAAAAACGTCATCGAAGGGTTACAACTAAAGATATAAAACCAACATAAACAATATACATTCAAATAAATTCATCCCTATACCTTTCATTGGATTGTCTCATAAATCATCTTTCCTCCCCATTTCAAGATCCCAAAATTTAACAAATATGAAGGAAAGGGTGATCCCTGTAGCCATGCCAAAGAATTTCTCATGATATGTCAAGAGGTTGCCTACAATAATATTTTATTTCTAGGAATTTTCCCTTAGAGTATGGGAGTTGAATCCTTTGAGTGGTTTGTACACTTTTCTCAAGGCTCCATTACAACTTTCACCAATATAATAGATAAATTTGTCAGACATTTCTCCTACAACATCAAGCACAAGCTTATTATGTTAGATATTTGCAAAGTAAAGTAACATTATGGAGAAAGCTTCTCCTCCTTCCTATAATGATGGAGAATTCTTGTAAGTTATTTTCTCTATCCTCGAGAAGCAACTTGTCCATATATTCATCACAAACTTAAATCAAGAAATAGCTTATCATCTCTAGGTAAATTATGTCACTACATTTGATGAAATCATTGAAATGAGGATGAACTAAAAATACCTCATCAACAAATGTTTGGTCAAAATATTCTCCAAGGACTTAACCCAAATAGTCAAACCTAAGTTTTTGGGCTAAAAGCAAAAATATGATTGGTGATGGGGTCATTGACTCAAAGCATATACAAAATTTTCAAAGATCCACAAGAATCCAAACACATGTAAAATTTCTTTAAATAACCTACCAACATCTCCATCCCATCAATCCAGCCCAAAAAACAAACTCAAAAATGTTGATACACCTCCTTGGGGGAATCCTTCGTAATCATATTCCAAAAACTTGTCCAAGCAAGCATGGTGATATTTCCACTCACCAAACCATTCAATGACATAAATCCCAAGATCACATAGTTCAAAGATAATGAATATTATGATCATCATATATTCAAATACCACAACATAAATAAGTATATTAAACTCAAAAAATACATCCAATACCTCATTGATTGCAATGATATCAAAATAGGAGATACATCCACTCTACCTAACACACAAATGAGACTGTTTCAAAAATTATTTCAAAAGCACGAGAAAACACACCTTTTGACATCTAAATCAAGCCAAAACTAAGACTATCATGCCCACAATATCCATTCCACCAAAATTCCCCATTGTTATGACTCTATTAGAGGATATATCAACCAAGTTGACATGTAAGTCACAACCATCAAAATAAAATTTGATTGTGTCATCACCACGAGGCATGGTTGAGTCATTTTTCAAGGGTCATCCTTATCTACCTCAACCACCCAATATAATCTCATTCAACATCTTGAGAAAAATACAACACAATATTCACCCTAAGCTTCTCAAAACATCTAATGTTTATAAAGATACATTGGAACACATATTATAAGAATCAAGAGTTCCCAATGACATTAAACCTCATCATCTCCAAGCCTTTGTAGGGTAGCTATCCTCCACCCATTGAATTACATTCATCAAAAATGGCATGCCACCTCTTATCCCATCCCTAATCATTCCTGATGGGCTAAAAGTTTGTCTAGTTTTTCCATTAATTCTAGCCTATATTTTAACCCTT
>VDFB02350598.1:0-27057 GCA_007258455.2 Sequoia sempervirens
ATTATTCCTAACATTATTCAGAGAAGACTTGTGGTACTCTTTTCAGAAGGATTAATGGAGCCTTTAAAGGGATGGGTCAAAGCCTTTGATCCACCAACTTTAGATGAAGCCATCAAGAAAGCAAGGAGAATGGATTTGGCAGCCCCAAGGCCTAAGTTTCATTCGAAACCTTTTAGCCATAAGAAGGATAAAAAACATTCTTCAAATCTGCCAAAGAAGTTTCCACCAAAGTTGTCAGAAGAGCTCAAAGAACAGCTTAGAAAAGATGGAGTTTGCTACACTTGCCGTGAACCTTGGGTTAAGGGTCACCGTTGCTATGGTAGAGGCAAAGAAAACCTAATGGAGGGCTATTCTTATTTTGGATTAGAATTTGACTCATTTGATCAACAATACAAATCAACAAGTAGTGAAGGTGAAGAAGCTCCACAAGAGAAGCCCGATGAGGTGGGAGATGGTAGTGCTTTCGCACAACTATCAAGTTTTCAAAAAAATGAGTCCTTTTGGGTTTGTGGAGTGGTTGGATCTCAAAGGATAGTTGCTCTAATTGATATTGAAGCAACTCACAACTTCATTGATGAAGGATTGGTGACAAAGAGAGGTTTGAAAACTAAAGAGTTTGAAGGTTTCAAAGTAATGGTATTTGATGGTTTCACCATGTCATGCACTAAGAAAATTCCTAACCTTTCTATTCATATAGGAAATTATGAAGTAAAAGATGACTTCTATGTTGTGGGTATTGGTGATACCGATGTTGTGTTAGGAATACAATGGCTGCAATCTCTTGGAGAGATCACTTTGAATTTACAAACAATGGAGCTAAAATTTCAAGCTGATGGAAAGAAGGTTGTTTTGAGAGGGATGTCAAATGGTGGCCCTCAAATTGTGTCTTTGAAGAGGATGGAAAGGCTGATCCGTCATGATCAAGTGGAATGGGTTGTTGAATGTTTAGTTTTACCAGCTGATCTAGTGGAAGAGAAAAGGAAATATCACCCTGATATTCAAGCCTTACTTTCAAAGAAGAAAAAAGTCTTTGGAAGCCTACCTCCTAGAAGAGCTCTTGAAAGAGGTTCTGAGCATGTAATTGAATTAGAAGAAGGAGAAAATCCCATCATGACTACACCATACTGTTATCCAAAGAAGCAAAAAGATGAGATAAAAAATAATTCAATTCTAAGAACATTGTAATGTGAAAGTTCTGTACGAGGTTGATCATAGTGATTGCTGCTGTAAACCGACATCAGAAAGATAAGTCAGATCTATGTATGTAATCTTTATTACTGTAATACAAAGTGACTTCTCTTGGTGTGGTGGGTTTTCTCCCGTAAGGGTTTTCCCACGTAAATATGGTGTTCATGTGTATGTCTAATTCTTTGTTTCTATTATCTCTTTCATGTGCATCTTAATTGGATTGTAATTGTAAAAATTTTAAAGTGTCTTTGCATTCTTCCCTAAGGTTTTGACGCTAGGGAGATTTTCTTCCGTGATCTAGCTTTCCTTACAAGTGGTATCAAGAGCCCTGCTATTAAAGTATCCTTGTAAGTGCACGCTTTTTTATGTCATTTCCGCTTAGGTGAGAGCCCAGGTGAATTTTTGTCAAACTGAATTCCAGGTTGAGACATGCACCGGCCAAGAAAGATTGAAATAGAGAAATTCAATGGCAATAATTTTGTTGTGGAAACTTAATGAAGATCTATTGCTGATCAAGGACTTTGGATTAAAGCGTTTAGAGCGGTTTGGCCAGCATGAAGCAAGAAGTATTTTGGACCTCAAGATAGAAAGTCTAAGGGGCTAATAAGGCTCTATTTGTGCACTCCATTCTTCAATGTGCATGAAGAGAAGATCAGATCTTCCTCAGGAAGAGATTGAAAGCATCTATTTAATATGGAAGTCCCAGAATAAACTATTCTGAGAAGAAGTTAAATAATTTGAGAATGCAGGACAGACTGCTCTATTGTTAATCATTTGAATGCATTCAATATGTTGATTGCATAGCTCACATCTGTTGGTGTGAAGATTGATGAAGAGGATCGTTGTATGCTGATATTGTGTTCTTTTCCAAATTCATGGGATCAGCTAGTGATGGCTATTGAGAGTACAACATATAGTTAAAATATGGAGGATGTTGTTTCTTCTTTGTTATCGGAAGAGATGAGAAGAAAATATTCTTGCATAAGTAAAGGAGGCCTCACATACAAGAGAAGACTGAAAGAAAGAAAGAAGAAGGACAGCAAAATCTAACCAAATCGAGGAGATCAAAATCCCGCAAGAAGTCTCAAGGTGAAGTGTTTGAACTAAGTGGGCAACTTCCACAGTATCTCGTGGACAAAAGAGGAGAAGTGCCAGCATTTGACAACGACTCTTCTCATAGTGATGTAGATGCCTTCATTGCAACTTTGGCTACACGAGCATCAGATGATGTCTGGCTGATTGATTCTGGAGCATCTTTCCACATGACATCTCATAGAGAATGGTTCACGAAGTATGAAGAATATAATGGTGGAAAGGTGTACTTGGAAAGTGATTCATCTTTGGAAATTGTTGGTCATGGAAGAGTCATAATTCAATTCCCTGATGGAAGAGTGAAGGGAATCAATGATGTGATGCATATACCAGGTCTGCTCAAACTTATCACAGTAAGTTGAATGATATTGGAGTGCAAGCTCGCCTCGAAATGGCTGCAAGATGACTAGAGGCTCAATGGAAAGTAAAGCAAGGGTGTTCGATTATAATTTTGTACAAGCTGGATGCACATGTTCAATGCAACAATGTCTTTTTAAAGTCACAGAAAGCTACTCATGGAGAAAAAAAGGGAAATGTTCATAATTGTGTAAACTCTATGGAAGTTAAACTTCCAATAGAAAAGACTATGCTATGGCATCATAGGCTAGGCCACATTGGTGAGAAAGGTTTAAAAACCTTGAAGAATAAAAACCTATTGGAGGGGCTCGAAGATTGTAACCTCGAATTTGAATTCTGTGAACATTGTATTTATGGAAACAACACTATGTTTCATTTTATCAAGTCCTCATAAATCTTTTGGTTTGCTAGATTATATTCATTTTGATGTGGTATTTGTTCAGGAATGTTCCTTCTTTGTCTAAGTCAAGGTACAATTTATCATTCATTGATGCTTATTTGAGAAGAACATTTGTTTATTTTTTGAAAAGTAAATTAGAAGTGTTCAGTATGTTTAAGGAATTTAAAAACCTTGTAGAAAATTAGACTGGAAGGAAAATAAAATGTTTAAGGACCGATAATGGCGTATAATTTTGTTCAAGGGATTTTAGAGGTAATAAAGACCATGGGATTAAAAGACATAAGACTACACGTTATACTCCACAGCAAAATGGAGTTGCAAAAAGGTTCAATAGGACAGTGATGGAGAGAGCACGAAGTATGCTGAGTAGTGATGGCTTGGAGGAGAATTTCTGGGCTGAGGCAGTTGCTACATCATGTTACTTGATAAATCGTTCTCCAAATTCTGCTCTTGTTGAGAAAACACCTTTGGAAGCGTGGTTTGGTAAGAAGCCCTCTTTAAGACATATTCGTGTCTCTGGCTGTGAGGCATATGCTCATGTGTCGTATGAGAAAAGATCTAAGTTGGAGAATAAGGCTGTTAAATGTATTTTTATTGGCTATAGTGCTGGCATAAAAGGATACAAGCTTTGGAATCCTAATACGAAGAAGATTATGTACAATAGAAGTATAATCTTTCATGAGCTGAAGCCTTCTACCTTAGATCTTCAGTCAGAAACAAAGTCTGAAAATAATAAGGATGTAGTTGAAATTCCTCCTACACCAGAGAAAGAGGAATTCAAAATTCAAAATGTACTTGAAACTGAGGAGAACTCAAGCAGTTCTGAAAGTTCCGAAGAAGAAGAACCTCAGCCTTAGCAAGTGAGGAGGTCAACTCATGAAAGAAATCAACCTCATAGGTATGGGTTTTCTTTAATAGATTCTACTTGTGCCTATGCTTTAATTTCTAGCACTAGTGAGCCTAGCACTATGAAAGAGGCATTTAGAATGTCTGATTTAGACTCTTGGTTGGAAGCCATGAATGAAGAAATGGCATCATTAGAAAAGAATGAAACTTGCAGTTTGGTGCCCTTGCCTAAAGGTAGAAAAGCTATTGGCTACAAATGGGTATTTAAAAAGAAGATTGGTCTGGATGGCAGTGTGGAAAAATATAAGGCGAGGTTGGTTGCGGAAGGTTATTCCCAAGTAGAGGGAATTGATTATGGGGAAATTTTTTCTCCTATATCTAAGCTGACATCTATCAGATTTCTTTTGTCACTTGCAATAGCATGTGACTTAGAGGTCAAACAAATGGATGTGAAGACAACATTTCTTCATGGTGATTTTGAAGAAGAGATTTATATGTCCCAGCTTGAGCACTTTGTGGAAAAAGGCAATAGTAAGTTGATGATTTCTGATCTTAAGTCTCAGTTATCTGCTAAGTTCGAAATGAAAGATATTGGTGCAGCTAGGTATATTCTGGGGATGGAGATAACTAGGGATGGGAATAATAGAAAACTTTGGCTCAGTCAGAGTAAGTATATCAAGACTATTCTAGAGAGATTTTGTATGAATGATTGCAAGCAGTTAGTTGTTCCAGTTTTGCATGGAACGAAGCTATCTGTTGAAGACTGTCCAAAATCTCCTACTAAGATGGAGGACATGACTAGTGTACCCTATGCTAGTGTGGTTGGTAGTCTTATGTATGCAATGGTCTGTACAAGGCCATACATTGCTCAAGCAGTGGGAGTACTTAGTTGATTTATGGCTAATCCTGGAAGGACACATTGGGATGTTGTGAAAAGAGTATTCAGATATTTGAAGGCCACTTCAGAATATGCTTTCTGTTACCATGGGAACTTGGTTGAATCATAGAGGACTCTCAGTATTCATGGATATGTGGATTCTAATTGGGCAGGGGACATTGACAGTAGGAGGTCCACTAGTGGATATACTTTCATGTTGAATGGTGGTGCAGTTAGTTGGATGAGTAAGCGGCAGGCTGCAGTCGCTTTGTCCACTACAGAGGCTGAATACATGGTAGCTACACATGCTTGTAAAGAAGCAGTTTGGTTAAAATGTTTGTGTTCTAACATTGGTTTTGATGCAGGGAAAATAACTTTTTTTGTGACAGTCAGAGTGCAATTTTTCTATCAAAGAATCCTACTTTTCATGCCAGGACGAAACATATAGATGTACAGTACCACTTTGTATGTGATATGGTGGAGGATGGAAAGGTCAGTTTGCAAAAAGTTGATACTTTGGAGAATGTTGTAGATGCATTGATGAAGCCAGTGAGCACAAACAAGTTTAGGTGGTGTGCTAGTTCAATGGGCCTTAGTACCCATGATTTTCAGTAGTTTCATTATACTCTAGAGGTGCCTGTGTGATCTTCGTAAGTGGGAGATTGTTGGAAATATATGCCTCAATCCCACAAGCTGAAACCTCTAAGAAAGCCAAGTCGGTGTGACATGCTTAGTGTCTGGCCAACTACCTGTGAAACCTTTTGAAATGATCTGGTCACTATGACCTTGCTTCTGTCTTGTCGACTAGGGTTATCACTGTGACCTGTGGCATTCGTTGTAACCTTCTACCAAATGGAGATCTCTGGCTGACAGGCCACTCTTATCATATATCGAGGAGACTCTAGGCAACAAGTGGTGTCAGGGAGAGTCTTGGATGTTCGGTATGTCTCATACCAACAAGAGAAGTCTTGCCGATAGCTTTACACTTATGGTCGTCAGAGTAACTCATGTGTTTCAGAATAAACTCTTAGCGATGGAGAGAAGTCTTGCCAACTATTGTTTGGTGCTTAGTATGATTTCAGACTTCAGAGTAACGTCTCAGTGATAGCGATATCTCTTGGTGATAGATGAGCACCTCGAAGTAACTTTGAACCTCGGTATGATCTCCTAGCGAAAGTGATAAGTCTTGCCGACTGTTGGATGTTTCAGTATAACATAAAGAGCTCGGTATGATCTCTCAACGAAGGATGATAGTCTTGCCGATGGGAATTCTATTGTCTATGTGACTTTGGAGCTTTGGTATGATATTTCACTGATAGCGATAAGTCTTGGTGATAGCGATACAAATGATGATCATCGGTATGAGGTCTTGGCGACAAGGCGAAGTCTGAGCGATAACTTTCTGAACTCGGTAGAACCTCTTGCCGATAGTGTTGACTCTTGGCGATATCAAATGTTGGATTTGTTGGCATCGGGAAGACATAGTTAGTGTCTCACTGACATGCCAACATAGGTTGAACACTTTGATCGAGTGAAGACCATCCTATGTGGCTTGTGTTCGACCAATTTGGGAGCAAAATGGGAACCTCTAGCAGTTGGACTATTGCGGCCATTACTAAGAGGAAGCTCGACAGACAGGGGCGACATGGATATACTCAGTGATTGCTGATTGTGATGGGTTTGATGGTTCGACAGATTGATGGTGTGGTTGTATGATCAGTGGATGAATTCAATTCTAAGAACATTGTAATGTGAAAGTTCTATACGAGGTTGATCATAGTGATTGCTGCCGTAAACTGACATCTGAAAGATAAGTCAAATCTCTATATGTAATCTTTATTATTGTAATAAAAAGTGACTTCTCTTGGTGTGGTGGGTTTTTCTCCCGTAAGGGTTTTCCCATGTAAATCTGGTGTTCATATGTGTATGTCTAATTCTTTGTTTCTGTTATCTCTTTCATGTGCATCTTAATTGGATTGTAATTGTAAAAATTTAAAAGTGTCTCTGCATTCTTCCTTAAGGTTTTGATGTTAGGAGAGTTGCTTCCGCATCTAGCTTTCCTTACAAAAGCCATCAAGGAGCTATTGGAGATAGGTTTCATTAGACCAAGCAAGAGTCCTTTTGCTTCTGCAGTGGTGCTGGTCAAAAAGAAAGATGGCACAATGCATATGTGTGTTGACTACCATGCATTGAATCAAAAGACAATCAAGAATAGATATCCTATTCCTAGAATAGATGAGCTTATTGATGAGCTCCATGGAGCTATGTTTTTCTTGAAGATTGATCTTCGTTCGAGTTACCATCAAATCAGAATGAGGGAGACAGACATAGAAAAAATAGCATTTAGATGTCACTTTGGACATTTTGAATTCCTTGTCATGCCTTTCGATTTGACAAATGCTCCAATAACATTTCAATCTTGTATGAACAAGATTTTTAGACAGTAGTTGAGGAAGTTTGTGCTCATCTTCTTTGATGACATCCTTATTTTCAGTAAGTCATGGGAAGAGCACCTTAAGCATTTGGAAGAAGTGCTTAGTATTTTGGAAGCAGAATGTTTGTTCGCCAAAGAATCAAAGTGTGAGTTCGGGATGACAAAACTATTATATCTTGGCCACATTATCAGTGCAAAGGGTGTGAAAGTTGATCCTGAAAATATAAGAGCCATTCTCGATTGGCCAACTCCAAAGAATGTTTCTCATTTGAAGGGGTTTTTGGGTTTATGTGGATTCTATAGAAGATTTGTGAAAGGTTATTCTCATCAAGCAGCCCCTCTCATAGATCTTACAAAGAAAGGAGCTTTTCTTTGGACCAAGAAGGCACAAGAATTTTTTGATAAGTTTAAGCAAATCATGGGTACATGTCCAGTGTTGGCTCTTTTGGATTTTACAAAACCATTTCAATTGCAATGTGATACTTCAGGTGAAGGTGTTGGAGCTATTCTAATGCAAGACAAAAATCCCATTGTCTTCGAAAGCCGGAAGTTGAGAGGAGCAGAAAAAACTTACTCCATTTATGACAAAGAGATGCTTGCCATCATGCATGTTTTGTCTAAATTCCGTCAATATTTGGTGGGAAGTAGATTTTTTGTTAAGACTGACCACAATAGTCTTAAACATTTTATGCGCCAAAATGATTTGAATGAAAGACAACATAAGTGGGTAAGTAAGCTCCAGGCATATGACTTTGACATTGAATATGTCAAAGGGAAAAATAACATAGTGGCTGGTGCCCTTTCAAGAAGGCCTCATTTGCAGTCACTTTGTGAGTTATCAACAGATTGGAAGGAGTTAATTGCTGCTGATTATGATAAAAATTAGTTTGCAACCAGCTTGCTAGAAGGTCATTTGGTTGATGAAAGGTATAAGTTGGTTGATGGGTTAATTTTCTATAAAGGTAGAATCTTTTTAGTGCATGAATCTAAGCTTAAAAAGAAGATTCTACAGTCTTTCATGATGTTCCCCTTGCTGGTCATCAAGGCATGTTTAAGACTTACAAGCATATTAGAGAAAGGTTTGCTTGTAAAGGGATGAAGGATGAGATCATGAATTACATAAGAGTGTTCTATTTTCCAAAAGAATAAGAATGGACATTCTTTTCCAGCTGGGTTGTTGCAACCCTTGCCAATTCCAAATCAGAAATGGGAAAGCATTGCAATGGATTTCATCACTTGGTTGCCTAAGGTACAAAGACATGATTGCATTTTTGTGGTGGTAGATAGATTGACTAAGTTTTCACATTTTTATGATATCAAAACTTCATTTACAACAGCTCAAGTGGCTGAGTTATTCTTTCAAGAAGTTTTCTGGTTGCATGGTTTGCCTAAAACCATTGTCAGTGATAGGGACAACAAGTTCCTAAGTGCTTTTTGGCAAGAGATCTTCAGGCTGAGTGGTACAGTGCTTCCTCCAAGCACTAGTTATCATCCACAAATAGATGTGCAATCCGAGATTGTTAACAAGTGGCTAGAGGGCTACCTTAGAAATTATGTTTCAAGGAAGCAAATGGCTTGGATTAAGTGGCTTCATTTGGGAGAGTACTGTTACAACTCTTCCTATCATATGTCAATTAAGATGTCTCCTTTCATGGCTCTTTATGGATATGATGCTCCTAACTTTGTTGATTTAGTGTTTGGTGATAGTAGAGCTCCACAGGAAAAGGTTATGCTTTAGCAGAACCAAGACATCTTGAAATCTCTCAAGGAAAATCTGCAACAAGCTCAAAATCAGCAGAAGTTATACACTGATTAGCAGCGTGTTGAGAGATCTTTTGAAGTAGGAGACATGGTCTATTTGATACTTCAACCCTACTATCAATCTACCCTTAAGAAGAGTGGTGTAGAAAAGTTAAAGACACACTATTATGGTCCCTTCAAAGTCACCAAAAGGATTGGTGAAGTTGCATATGAGTTGGAGCTTCCAGCTAAAAGCAAGGTGCATAACGTCTTTCATGTGTCATGCCTCAAGAAGGCACTTGGACACAATGTTGTGGCTACTTCAGAATTACCTCCATTGGATGAGGAAGGTCAGTTGGTGTTGATTCCAGAAGAGATTCTTGATACTAGAGAACATTCCTTGAGAAGAAGAACAATCAAGGAATACTTGGTTAGATGGAGGAATTTTCCTATTGAAGATGGCATGTGGGAAGGAGAACATATTTTGTTGCATCCATCTTTTTTGTTGCTTAAGGACAAGCAATCTCGAGGAGGGAAGACTGTAATGTCCCCTTCTCATCAGTGATATGTCTGACGCTCATCAGCCTATTCCGGAAGCCCATAGGCTCGTTTGAGGTAAACTTAGGGTTTCCATGTGTAGAGGTTCTATGGCATTTCAGGGAGTTTACTATTTATAGTAAATTCTATTTTTGGTAGTATGCAGTTATCAGTCTTCAGGTCTTCATTTTTAGTTGGAGCATTTAATGCAATTCAAGTTTGGCTTCTAAAGGTTTTATTTTGGTGAATAAAGGCATTAATGTTATAATTTGCAGTTGACCCCTTGGCCTAGGAGAACAACTTTAAATTGTGTTTAAAAGAGGGACTTGGAAGGGGGTCACCTTCATTAGGTGTTTATTATTATTTTTAATAATGTCATAATGCCTTGGGAAAAGTCGATTCCTCTTTTAAGGAGTTATATTTTTAAATAAAGTGAAGTTTATTAGCTTGCAAGAGGGACGTCATCTTGAAGAATTAATTGATTTTTGGAAATTGAAAAGACTCTTGTGTCTTTTGGTGTGCCTTCTGAAGAATTTGAATAGTTTTATGAGCTTCTTTAAAATGAAGGCTTTGCTCCAGCTTTGGTATCCATTATGCTTATCATATTGTTATGCTGTCGGAATGACTTCATGAATTTAGCTTTGAGGAATGCTTACCTCTTATCATTTATCCAATTTCATGTTTGAAAGATAACACCTAGTTGGTTTTGGGACTGCTTCTCATCCAGACTAGTAGATTGAGCTCGAATATTGAATAATTTGTAGTTTTTGTCAATTTTGAAGTTGCTGATGCACCTACAGCTGAAAGTGAATTTTGCTAGCAGCTCTTGAAATAAATTTATTCTGGTTTTGGGTATCTTTGCTATGCATTTGTAAACCTATGGTGACCCTTCTTGCAAAGTGGCAGATTTTATTTCGAAGTTGGTGATTTTATCTAGCAAAATCGCCCCTTTCAAGGCTTGTACCATTTAGAGTGCCTTGGGAATTGTGCTAAGAATTATTGACTGATATTTGTTGTTTCTTTGTCATGGAATGGGTGCCTACCTTCCAGCAGCTCATTGCAAGTGTTCTCACATCATTCGGAGGTATTTTGAGTGAGTTGCGAATATTTCTTTGAATTTCACAGTTGCTGATCAAAATTTCCAGAATCTCAGTTTTATATCAGATTTTATTAGATTTCAGTTTTGGCTTTCTTTCATCATTGAATAGCTAAAAAAATTTGAAAGAATTCATTCTCCTCTTCTTAGCATTGTTCTCTATTATTGTAATTTGTAATTTGCAGATTTCATGATTGTACAGTTGAGATATAGTAGAACTAATCCAACCATTTAATTTCTACAATTACTTGTTAAATTCTATATTAATTACCCCTAGATGGTTTACCACCAGTGTGGAGAATGAACATTGTAGCTCTCATTGTACCCACTTTCAAGTGGTGAATCCCCACTCTTAAGTGGATGCCCGCCACAATGGATGAATTAGATAGATGTATCTTCATGGCTAGTTATCCACCTAATTGTTTCAGTTTTAATTAATAACTCCGTCATATGTTAGTACCTCACCCTCAGTGGGATCTTGAGTGCACATTCTTGACATTGAGTTTGTTTCATTTCAAGTTATTGTTTTTAGTTTCTCCACCATATGACAACACCTCTCCTTCCTTGGGATTGAGTGTGCATTCTTGGCATTGAGATTTTTCAAACTTGGATTTCAATATTAATGCTAACACTAATTCAATTGGTGCAGTGTTTTTTATGTTGTGAATTTCAACAAAAAAATTGGTTAGCATATTTCACATGTCGATCTTTTGGTGCAATGACAACCATCTAAGCAACAATTGGTATCAGAGCTTAGGTCACAGGTTCAAATCCCTTAGTTGCATTGAGGGAGGATTGTTGCAAGGTGTGCGCCCTTGGTCTTCTTGTGCTATGCAACACAACACTTGGGTTTGTGACATGGCTTAACTACCTCTCGTGGATTCATTAACTCTGGTGGTTGTATCAAGCATTAACAGGTTAATCTTTTGGTCAAATGACAACCATTTGTGTAATAGATGAGTCCAAATTCTCACCCAACAAGGAGAACTCATTTCTAGTTATGATGGAACCTACCCTTACTAGAGACTCTTCTCCACTCTTTTGAAGCCTTGATACTTTTTCAATTGTAGGTTCTAATGAATTTAATATTAATCCCCTGACAATTGACTCATCATTCTACAAAGTGCTAGCAAATTGTTGGGTCATAATTTCATTAAATTTTGTGTCTAAGAAAGTAATCCAACCAGCCTACCTACTAGAAGATAGGCACACATTGTCTATCCTCTAGCAAAAAATTATGTGTTATTGGTTCTATCCTCACTATGCCACATTCCATTGTAATACCTCAACTATAGTCACATTCACTTGCTCTATTCTACTTTGTTCTACTGTATAACCCAATTTTATTGTGTTACTGAATTCTACACTAGACACCTCTTCTCACTTTTGGGTATGTGCAGGATCATCATGCAAAAAACAAGCCCTTAAGTGGTAAAATTTTTAGAAAAATCAGTGTTAGGAAACTTGATGTAAATATTTGAATAAGTTATCTATATTATTTAAAAAATATGTAAGAATAGAATTTGTAGAAAATTGAATGTAGTTTCTAAAATACTAGGTTTATTTAAAATAAATAAAATCTATTTGGTAAAAATTTGAAATTTCAATGCAGAGTACTTAAATTTCAGGGGAAAAATAAGAAGTAGGTGTCTGTCTAACCACCCTAACCATAATAAAATGATAATAATTTTTGTAAGATTTTATATATAAGTAGAGGACTCATGTCTGGATGTGATGCATATTTTTTGTAATTTTTTTCCAAGTAAATAATTAATTATGAATTTTTTATTACAACTTTTAGAAAATATAAAACTCATCTGGACCACCTTAACTTGGTCAAAACTTCATGAAATTTAATTTTTCTTTTTTAATCCTACAGTATGTGAAGCATAGAATGTGACACATGTTTCAGATTCAAAAATATGATACCGTTTGAAAGTTATAGATGTTTTCAATCAGCCTATCCATCAAGACTTTAGTCATAATTCTAATAGAAAATGAATAATAATTATTTATTAAATTCAAATTAAATCATAATTTATATTTATGGAAAGCTGGGAATCTCCTCTAAAAACCCTTTTCGTTTCATTAATTTTGGGTGAAAAAAAAGTCATCAGCCACATACCCCCATAATATTGCCACTTTTTGGCGCACCATGATCCTGCACATACCCTTTTGAACTCTTCGTTTCCTCTTGAGAATGGTAGAAAATAAAATGGTAGAATTTTTAGAAATAACTAAAGATTATGGCCTTTGAATATTCCTTCCCCAACTAAAGTTGCTAAGTGTCCTCAATTAGCAAGTATGAAATGACAAAGGGATAATTTTTTTTTTTGGAAAAAGTGGCGAACCACTGTAATTATATTAATAAATATGTATAATTATACAAAATCCTGGTTTAGGTGAGCATACTGGAGGGAAATAATGAGGCAATAAAACTCCCAGTTATAGCTTGAGTAACTAAAGTTCTTTGATTCGACCATTTTACATAGATAACTAAGTTTCAACTCTTTACAACTTGTAAAACTAACACCCAGATGAGAGAAAAATCCAGATGTAATGCCCAACCTTTCACATGACTCTATACATTATAAACCCCATTACATACCCTATTACATAAATGTAAACCCCATTACATACCCCATGATAGAGGGATAATTAATGAGTAGTGGAAATTTAAATATGAAGTGGAAATGCTTGTACAAATTATAAATATGTACAAAATTAGTAAGCTTCATTGTTAATTATGATAGTTAATACAAAGAGTACCTATTGACATGTTGTGAGATGAAGTATGGAACATGTGAAATTTCTAAATACTACCATGCAACATGATTTGAAATGATAGTAAGTGATGGCTATGAACTGTGGGTAGTCATGGTGTGAAGTATAATTTAGCATGAAGTGAACATGTGTCAAATGAATTTGAAGTGATGAATGAAAGGTTGTGCAAAGTATGTGATGGTAAAGGTGAAAGTTAATGCATGGTAGGGATGTGCAAAAAAGGTGATTTGATTGCTATGAGTGATAGAAAAGTGAAGCTGCATGTAATGAAAGTGAATAATGGATGCTATGAGCATGACAAAAAGGATGTATATGCAAGTGCTATGGGTTGATAAATGCAACATGTTTCTTTTGAATATTGTTCCTTAAGGAATGTTATTGTAGGTCCCTTAAGTGTTGATGTATTTCAAAAAGTGAATACTTCTGAATGTCACCTGTGGATGTGTGTGCATGTGATTTATGTGTTGAAGATTATACCTATGAAATAGCAAGAGGAAAGCTATGTAGCTCGTCTGCTGATTATTTTGATGAACTACTTGTTACCATTGACAAATTTCATATTTTTGTTTCAAATTGATGTTGTAAGGATAGTAGGAAATCATCATTCTGCATTGGCCACTTATAGAGTTTCAATTGATGGTCGTTAACTAATAGTGAATGCCTTACATCATCAATAGTTTGTAACTGAATTGCACCATTTGGGAAAACTATTTGTATTTCATATGGTGCAAGCTATCTCGTTTGTAGTTTTCCTTTATAATCCTTATACCTTGAATCATAAAGTAGTGCCCAATCACCTATATTACATTTCTTGGTCTTGATAAACTAATCATGTAATTGCATCCTCTATTTTTGCATAATGTCAGTGTGGTTTATTGCTTCCATATGGATCTCATCCAAAACATTGAGGTTATGCAACCTTTCCTTTTGTGCCTCACATATATTCATGCCGATTTTGACTGTTTTGCTCAGAGTTTTGTATTCAAATTCTATTGGAAGGATTTTCTTTTTTCCATACACCAATTCATAAGCCTATTGTTTTCCAAGCTGTCCTGTATGCCCAAACTACTTTAGGTAACCTTGTTGTCCAATCCTTCTTGTGTATTTGAATTATTTTTGTCATAATGTTTTCTATTTCCCTATTAGTCACTTCCACTTGGCCATTTTATTGAAGGGGATAAGGTGTAGACTTTCTATGCCTGATGTCATATTCCTGCACTAACTTGGTGATCAAGTCTGAGGTAAATTATGATCCTTGGTGTGTCACTATTTATCTAGGAACACCATATCTTGTAAAGATATCCTCATAGAGATTTGGAAAAATTTCCATCCCTTGCAAATTGCAAGGCTTTGACCTCCACCCTTTATGTAAGATACTCAGTACAAACTAGTATATATTCCTTATTGTTGGATGTTGGAGTTATAGGACAAATAAAATCTAGCTCCCATTTATCAAATGGTTCTATGGCTAGTAGTGGTTGTAATGACATTTCATCTATTTTTGTAGGTTGTCCCATCCTTTGACATCTATTACAACTCCTTGTATATTTGACTACATCTTTATGAAGGCTTGGCCAATAATAGCTAGTAGTCAAAATTTTAAGAGTTGTCCTTTTTGCTACAAAATATCCTCCATAATGTTCATCATGACATTCCTTGAGAATATCATGGACTTCATCTTCTTTGATGCACCTTATCGTTATGTTATAAGGCCTTGTTTAAAATAAATATCCAATCATCCATGAATAAGGAATTTTTTTTTGAACTAAATTCCTTTTCTCCCATGGTGAGAGATGTAGTGGTGTTTTCCTTGCAACTAGATAATTGGCTATGTTTGCATACCAAGGTACATGTAGAGATAGGGAAAATAAGTTCTCATCTAGAAATGAATCATCTACAATATCCTCTTCTAAATTTGTTGGAAATATGGAGAGAAAGTCTACTACCACATTTTCTTTTCTTGGTTTTTCTACTATGGTAATATCAAACTCTTGAAGTAGCAACAACCATCTCACAATTCCACCCCTAACTATTGGTTTTTTCACCAAGTACCTGATTTTTGTATGGTTTATGTGGATGAATAAAAAATACCCCGTGATGTAGTGTTTGATTTTGTTGATTGCATATACTACTTCTAACATCTATTTTTTAGTAATTTTGTAGTTGAGTTCTATCCCTTGAAGGTTCTTATTGATATAATATATGGCATACTCTAGATTCCCTTCTTTCTATCCTAACGCTACTCCATTTGAAAAATCAAAAGCATAAGTGTGGATATGAAAAGGAAATATCCAATTTGGTCCTCTTAATACTGGGGTCTTTGTAAGTTCTTCCTTAAGAGCTTCAACGACATGTTGATAAGTAGGTGTCCAGTCAAACTCTACATCTTTAGACAATAAGACAAATAGTTGGGTTGCAATCTTATTGAAATCTTGTATAAATATCTTGTAGTAGATAGCATGGCCAAGGAAGCTTCTGACATCCTTCTATTTCTAAAGTATAGGTAGTGTTGATATTACCTTTATTTTATTTGGGTCTACTTGGATTGCTTTATTGGACACAAAGTGTCCCAAGACTACTCCCCTATTCATCATCATGAAGCATTTCAAATGACTCAGGGATAGATGCTGATCTTGACATATTTATAGTACCTTCTCCAAATAAGCAAGTGCTTCTTCATAGGTATCCCCATAAGTTGTAAAATTATCCATGTAAACTTCCATGGAATCATGAGAAAAATCTGAGAATATGCTTAGTACTACCCTTTGGAAGCTAGAAAGTGCATTGCATAGTCCAAATTGAAAGACAAACTAAGGATATGTACCCCAATGGCATATTGTATCCACTGAATCCATCCAAGAAGGAAAAGTATTATTTTCCTACTAATGAATCTAGTACTTGGTTAGTGAATAGGTTCTAGTTGCTACATTCAACTCATAGTAACCAACACACATTCTTCATTCCCCTCATATCTAGGTACAATTACTAGTGGAGACACCCATTGATTGTCAAAGATTGGATAGATGAATCTTGCATCCAACAACTTTCATAATTCTACCTTGACTATTTCACAGATTGTTGGGTTTGTTCTCCTTTGATGTTGCCTAATTGTTTTGTAACCATCATTGATGTAAATTTTGTGCAAGAATAGGTTTGGGTATATTCCTTTCATATCATGGTGATCCCATACAAATGTAGATGCACTTTTCTTGCAAAAATAGGGTATACACCCTAACAGGCAGTCTACATTGCATCAGTTGCACTATATTGTCTACCAATTCCTCAATTTTCAATTTTAATCTCTTTACCTCTATTTCTTTCTTTTCAACTATCTTGGCAGGTGTAGATATCATTTAAGCTTTCTCCTTTTCCCAATATTTTTATTTTTAGGAAAACTCTTGTGTTTTTTTCCACAACTCTATGCTAAATGACACAACATTAGTTACAATGGGAGTCTTTATAAGTCCAATTGAGATCTTAGGAATTGGATCTTTTCCATTTGTTTCAACCATTACAAGATATGCCAAAATTTCTAATTTTTATCCATGCTCAAGTTTTTGGAGGTTTTCTTCCAAGTCCCTAATGCTTGCATCTCTCTAACTGTCCTTTGTTGGTATGTTTTCAATATGTATACTAACTATTTAATTCTCTACAAAGTTTCTTGCAGTTCTTTATTTGTGTTCCTTTATTATTATAATAATTCTTCTTCCTTCTCCAAAAATTGTTCTTCTCCTACCTCCTTTGTATACATAAACCCTTTTGAGACTGGGCTCATTGGAGATCTCTTCTTTTTCACAACAAAAATGTCTTCTAAATCATATTCAGAAGTACTAGTAAAATACAAAGGTTGTAGAATTGATATTTTTGTATCATCACTAGGGACATTTCCCTCTAATTTTACACAGCTGCCAGATTAGATTTTATATAGTATGGATCTAATTTCATACATAGCATGATGTTTCAACCTATTTCCAATATCTATTTTTGATCTGTAGGGATAATCGTTCTAGGTGCATTTGCAGAGACCATACACAAATCTTAGAAAGCCTATCCTAGGACTTAAGAACTAAACAGACCTTCAAACTCTATTTCCTACCACACACTTGTTGATTATGCGTGAATGGTATCCTTTTATAGAATTAATCCACCACCTTTCTAATAATTATGAGAAGAATATGGTTTTAGTTCCATGAAGATCGACTAGACATGTGGAAAGAGCTTCCACTTATTTCAAAAGTGAATTATCAAGCCTTATCCAATGATGTTGATCCCAATAAGGTGAAAAAAAGGAATGCTAAGCAATAGGAAAAATGAGCTTTACAATCGAAAGTTCATATGGTGAAATACTTTTTGATAATGAGAAGTTTAACTCATGGTTACATTAAGGTGGTAAACTTACCCTTTTTCCACTCCCATATTTGATAATGAATTACAAGGTTACTCTGATGATTCATAGACTGAATCACTACTCTTCATCTTCACTGATTTGTCTATGCACACATCTTGGATAGTTATAATCATCATGTAAATTAGGAGGTCCCATACTGTAAGGATGAACAATTGGATTTGGTTCTTTCCAAATAATCCTTTAAGTTTTGGTTTTACAAGGTCCATAGATTCTAAGAGCTCTTGTAGAAGAATTTTCAACTTCTTCTCTATATGTTGTTGTTCGAATCCAAATAGGAATTTTATTATTATAGAGATGGCATATTCAAGCTCCAATGCTCCAACATTGGTATAGATATCCTTCACCTCTTGGTCCATAGGTTTGAAAAACATGTCGATTGATTAAATTATCTACAAAAGATTGAAATGTTAGTTTCCACCATTTAAACCTGAATATCCATTGAATGGAAAATTAAGAGCTTCTTTGGATTTTGGTCCTTGGAAAAGATCTTTCAATTTTTGTATGCCTCCTTCATTGTGAATCCATCGTTCAGGACATTGAATATGTAGATTGATGAAATGAACAAGCTACTCAGGAAAGGGATGTTGAACTCCCAAATACTATGCTATTTCACTGTCCACTTCTTTTGTGAGATATGTGTGGATAATGCTATCATTATTCCAGAGATTTAGAGTAGTCAGGATATGATATGCTTCAAACATTCTTTTCTTGTCATGAACATAGTCATTTGCAAGATCAAATTTTGTCGATCCCTGCGGTTGAAGGGTTTTGAACTAAACTCTAGACAAATTTCTTCAATCCATCTTTCTTCTTGAATTCTGATAATTCTAACATGACCTATATTAGTATTATCTTTTGCAATGTGTCCTTATCTAGATAGAAAATATGCAAATATATTTTTCTTTCTTGGAATATGTTTAGTTTGAAATTCAAAGGTATCTAGCAATTGAGCCCATCTCAACAATCTTCCTCTTTATATTCTTTCTTGAAAAATCCATAGATATTCTACAAGTAAGATCTTAGCACAAAGGGTTGGTCAACAATGAACAATTGAAATGCCTCAAAAGTATGTACCATAGCTAAAATTTCCTTATGAGTATTGTGATAATTTTCACTACCTTTGAAACTGCCTAAGATATTTCAAACAATTTATTCACAGTCATTGGCTGTTTTTTCTTTTAGAATTCCACCCAACTTGTTTCACTTGCATTTGTCTCAATTATTTTTTGACATGTTCTTGGGAACTACAAAGGTGGCAACTGGGTACAATTATCTTCTATTCTTTGGTTGGCCTCATTATGCACATTAGTTCATGTCGGTGGATTTTTCCTTAAGAGATTGTTTAGCAAAGCTCTATATTTTTCCATATTCTTGTAGAATCTTGCAATATAATTAACCAAACCTAAAAAAATTTGTAATTCATTTTTATTGGTTACCCGTAGTGAGGCAATTTTGGTGAGAATATGTTGTGCTTCCATTCTCCCTCAAGGTTAAAGAAAAATGCCAATAAAGATAATCTATTCTTGAGAAAAGTGGTATCTATCAGGATTAAGGAGTAATCCATGATGAAGGCATAAGGCCTAAAATTGATGGAGATGCTTCAGATGAGTTTTAGGACATTTCCTAAAAATCAGAATGTCATCAATGTAGGGAATAATGAATTTGGAATAGGGACGAAAAATGGAATCCATAGTTTGTTGAAAAATAGAGGGTGTTGTTTTAATCCCAAATGGAAGTACATTCCAATGATAAAGACCTTGAGGAACTGAGAAGGTTGTTTTGAAATGATCCTTTGAATATACTAATATTTTCCAAAATCCTTTAGTGAGATCAAATTTGGAATATATATTGGAACCCTGAATAGTTTTCCAAATGTGATCCTTAGATGGCAAGGGGTGCTAGTTATCTTCTAGGCACGAGTACAAAGATTTATAGCTAACAAATAACCTCTTTTTTAGGTAATTCATTTCCATTTTCAGCTTTCTTAGGAACATACACTGCATGAAAAAAAAATGGAGAGGAGGAAGGGGATACAATACCCTTCTGGAGTAGATTTGTGATCTTCTATTTGCATAGTTCTACCTCTTTTCTACTAAGAAGGAAATAGTTAGCATGTTCTTTTGGCATTCTCTCTTTTCTCCACTATCATTTTTTAGTTGCAATCTGCAAGAAAGATTTCTAGATGATTTAGTAAGATATTTTTACATGATTTGGTCAGTGAAATCCTTCTATAATTGTAGCATTTCAAACTGAATTTGATCACTTTGTTTAGTAAACCAAAGTTTTTTCTCTCTTAATGGAAAGAAACATATCAATTTCCTTGGTTGTAAAAATTTTCTCTATATTCAACCTAGGAATTGAGACTCATCTAATTTCAATTTTTTTTGCTGTGATGGTAATTGGTTCCCATTGCGATAATTTTTTTCTTCCAATTATACCATCATATCCATCAATTTCATACTGAACAATTTTCAAATATTCTTTATATCCATTTGGAAGCTCTATAGGTGTAAAACAATAAGATGTGAAAAATGAGTACTTTTACCAAACAAGATCTATGTTTCTACTTCTTTCCATTGATCTTGAGGAAAACATCTGTATTTGGAAATATTGAGATCAACTCCCGTGTCAACCAAAAAATGAAGAGAATATTTTTTGATATGATCAAAATGAACATCTAATGTAATTCCTAGGTAGTTGGTTTGTTTTATCATTTTACAGGATCCTTCAAGATCTTGTTCTTCTGCTGTGATCATGTCTTCCATACTTGGAGAATAAAGTTTTTCTTGATAGAACAAATCTTCTTCTTCCCTTGTGGATGGTTCTAAGATTCAGATTCCCTTGGAAGATTTTGGTTGATCAAATGCTTGATTGAGTTGTGATACAAATTTATCCAAATCTCTAGTTTGTTTTTTAGCTTCATGCATTTGGTCAAGTTATTCTTCAATCCTTAATTATTCCATTTCCTTATGAGCTTGTCCTATGACTTTATCAAGAAAATCAAGATGTTGATGGCGCCATGTTCTTCAAGCCAAAGATCCTGCTAGTGGTGTTTGTATAGTTGAAACCTTCCTGGGTTTTGACTGGAGAATTATCTAAGTGTTCCTAGAATTTTTTGAAGGTTCTTCTATTTTTTCCTTCTACGCATACAATGCATTGAGTTGTTTTTTCTTTTATCAGGTTCCTTGAGTTCCTAACATCTGTTTGTGGGCTTGTTCTAGTTCTTTTATTTTCTCAATTACATTAGAAAGCTTTTCAAAGTTATCCTTATAGTAAGGATGAATTTTTATCATTTTGCAAATATAAAAAACTTCTTATTCAGATTCTGGGCTAGATATGATAGAGCTATTTGAACTACATTCAAATTCTTGAGAAATTACTTCTTTAGCTTCTTCAAATTCTTCTTCTAATGATGATAATGGAATATCATCATTATGACTGGGATATTCATAAATAAAATCATATTATTCTTCATTTTCTATGTCAAGATCCTTAATAGCTCTTACTTTGGCTTTTTCCTTGTCACTCTTTCTTTCAGGACATTTGTTTGCATATTGTTCCCCTTTGCAAATATAACATGTGGGTTTCCATTTACTAGATTTTTTATGATTTTTTTTTTTTGTAAAAATCCCTTCTTATATTTCTTCTGGATCTTCCCTTTTGAGGAATATTTTTTTTGGGTGTTTGCAGGTTACATTAAAAAAACTTATGTTTCTTCTTCTTACCATAAAGATGTTTTGAATCACAATCATATCCTAGTGTAATCTGTTTGCATGTTGATTAAGAGAGCTGAGGCTTAATCCTTTTAATCCATTTCTTTTCCTTATGTCCCCTACAAATTTCTTCATTTACCTATGTGATGAAATTATAGAGTTGAGGGAATGTTATTTCCTTTATTTATCTACCTATTTTCAATAGGATTTTAATGAATTTGTTGAGATAAAAATCTCCAACAATGGGATTTTTTTTGAAAAAATTACAATACATTGCTTCATAGTCTTGTTCATGTCCACTATAATAGAAATTGAAATATTGATCCTAGAAATATTGATCTAACTTAGTCAGATCACAACATTTGGATTAAGAGAATGCATTATATGTCATTCTTTCTATTGCATCAGTATGACCAAAAAATATTATTATCAATTGATTGCATATTGAGTCTAATCCTATATTAAGCAAATAATTTCTATAATTTTCATCAAGTCTATCCCTGAATCATCTTGCTATTCCTATCATACTATTTAAATCTTGGAGAATTAAATCTCTTTCTTGGACTCTTTTATGTGTCCCAATATAATTTTGAACCCAAGCTCAAAGAGCTTCTATATTTATGAGATTAGCTATAGGATCAAATTGATCAAAATTTGACCAAGGAGGAGTTTCTATAATGAAATTTTGTAAGTTCATAAATGGTCCTTGATTTTGGTTGAGTTGATTCCAACTAGATCCATTTTCCATATTGATTTGTTTGTTTCTTAGGATGTTGTTTAATTTTTTTGACCTGATATTGCCCCAGTGTTGGATCCCATTCCTTTTCAACCTTCAGATCTTCTAAAAATGGTTTCAAATGTCCCTTGTTTTTGGAATGGATGTTTTGAAAACTTGTGACACTTTTTGGGAAAGGAAACACTAGTTGAGGAGCAAGCGGCTTCAAACATGAACCAATTTGTGTTTTAATAGTTTCTGACTCAAGAATCATTGTCTGCTGTATTTTTTCTATCTTCTAAGTTACAACATAAGTTGTAGACACTAGTTGTTGCTACAAAATTGAGACCTGAGTGACTATTTTAGTAGCAATAGCTATTTTTGATTTGACTTACTTGGTGGATTTTTGTTGTTGGGTCCGTTAGACTTCCACTTGTTGTTTGAAAGAAATAATCTTTGTGTAAAGCAAAAATTTCACTATAAAGTGTAGCAGTATAGTGAGAATTGATTTTATTTTCCAATTGGGTGAGTTTAGCCATGTATTCATAAGCATTTGTAACTGAATAGCTCTAAAATTTTTCTGATTGACTTCAACCAATGTTTGTTGATGGTGAATGTCTTGAGCAAGCAACAAAGATTTACAAGCGCAAATATTTTCCCTTAAAAAAAATTAATCCTAAGGGTGCTTTAGGTTCACCAATAGTAGTAACATGTTGTGGAAAGAAATTTATCTAAAATTTCCCAGTTGTATCATATTGCATGAAATCCTTAAATATGGGAATGATACCAAGAATAATACTATTCCCTATTGGGGTATTGATTTCCATTTCTGAATCAGTTTGGATGTTTGGTTCTGGAAAATCAATAGATTTTGTTGAAAGCATTATATAGTGACCTAATTGAAAGGTATAAGGAAAATTATCACATGTCATTGTTCCTTGATCATCAATTTTAGAATAATGGATATGTGTACATTGATTTGTATCAATCGTAGGAACATGTGCTAGAAATTTATCTGCCACAGATAAATTGGCAGGTTTGTTGTAGACAGAACATTGGCTAGGTAAAGCTTTGTGAATTCACAAATTTGGTAATTTGGAAGAAAGATATTTCATTGATTGAATTCTTCTTAAGGGTTCCATTTTAGAACTTGTGACCTCAAAATTTTTCCTTGTTGTATTAGTTGAATCCTCAAAATCTATGATAGATTTATCAACTACTTCTCTTATAGTAATGCCTCTTAACTGTTGTGGTTTTGCTTGTTGATCTTGATCTTCCTCTTGTAATTCTAAAGCCCATTCTTTTGGGAGTTTTATATCTTTCCATTTTATATTCCTTGTAGCTCTGAGTTCTAATGAATCACTAGATGATGTCCATACAATACTAAATTGTTCATTTTGTGGAAGATTCCTTCAAGGATCATCCATGAAAGGAAAATTTGTGTTAAACAACCGAAAATGAAAATGAAGTGTAATGTATGATCAATAGATCCTGTTTTCATCTTTAAGTTCAAATTTTTAAACTTATATATGTTAAGACATCATTCAAATTATCATCTTTAAGGATGATAGAGAAATTGAGAGAAGAATAAAAAACTATGGGGCCTAAATCCATAGAGTCACAAACAATGCCTAGAATAGCATCAATAGTGCAGAGATTCTAGACATCTTTAAGCATCATGAGGATTATAATAGGGAGACCTTGATGGTAATGTCTTTCTACTCCTATCTGAACCCATGAAAGATGCATATATTGATATGCTTTGGGACTAGACAGAGCCATTTTCCTATACTTTTGTATTTCAACATCTGAGAATAATTAAATTCAACTTTGACTACCATTTTTAACCTTATGTTGAATTTCATAGACTTTATAGAGATGTTTGGACTAATATTTAAACACACCTTTAATACCTCTGATATCAGGATATATTTCCTCAGGTTTTTTAAAAGGAAATTTAAATCTTGAAAATGAAAACCTATCTTGATCAACAATGGATTTTTTAGAACTATTGCCAAGACTTACAAATGAAGTATCAGATTGAGTCAAATAGTCTTTAAAACTTACTTGTTTTGATCGCTCCATTTTGAAATCTTCTTCTTTAGAGATATGATTTGCATTTGATCTTATGTCCATTATATCTTCTACTTTTTCATGATGACCAATGGTCTCACTACCAAAATTCCTTCCCACAACTTCAAACAAGAGGACTTATAGCTGGGACCACACTACTTAAATTTTAAAGATAATTTATAGGAAATTCAAATGGAAACATATTTAATATGAGATTTATTAATGGGGCTTGAAAGAAGATTATTCATACCAATAATGAGGGCAGCAATAATTCCAAATAGGAACATTATTAATGAGAACTTGCAACCAATACAACTTTCTTACATTAAGTTGGTAGCCTTACCCATCTTCCTTTTCCTTTTTATATTTTCCTGTCATGGGCCCCTTCTTCTCTAGGCGATGTGATCACCTTCTTGATTGCATGGCCCTCCTCTGCCCTTTTGTAGGTGCAGAGGTAGAAGCCTCACTTTGTATTTTCTTTTCTTTTGGTGAACTCTTAATGGAAGTTGGGTTTTTTAGATCTTGTTTAGTTGTGGGCTACTCAACAGAGGCTATGGGTTGTGTTTCTTGTATCCTATTATTTAGGTTCCTTCTTGCTACAGGCAGGTGTTGCAATAGGGAAACTAGAGGGTATTTCTCCCTTAGTTGCAACTATAGCAGGTTCTTTTACTTCTTGTTCTTGACCCCTTTCTCCTTCATTATGCATTGGAATAATGTTGATGTTGTTACAATTTAGAAAATCTTCCCAAGATATATTGGGAAATTGAACCCTAAGGCTTCTCTTAACCAGTAAAGTAACTAGAGAAAAATGTGATAAAGCTGATTGATTTCTTTTCCTTTTGTATTGAGGATATTCTCTTCAACAAATTATAAAGAAAATTTTGAACATTTACTTTCCTTTGATGGCGTAAATGGCTAAGCAACTTAAAACATACTGCGTATAACAGTAATTGTCTCCCATCACAAGTACCTTATAATGCGTGAGGCTACAAAGGCCCAAAGTTAGGGTAAAGATAAACATTTTGTACCTTGAGAGGATTCCAAATTCTCACCTAGCAAGGATAACTCATTTTTGGCTATGATGGCATCTTCCCTCATTGGAAAATATTCTCCACTCTTTAGAATCCCTAATACTTCTGCAATTATAGTTTCTAATCCATCTAATCTTAATCCCATGACAATTGCCTCGTCATTCTACAAAGTGTTAGCAAACTATTGGGTCATAAGTTTATTAAAGTCTATGTTTGAGTAAGTAATCCAACCAGCCTTCCTACTGGAAGATAGAAACTCATTGTTTGTCCTCCAACAAAAAACTATGGGTCGTTCATTCCCTCCTCACTATGTCACCTCCCATTGTAACACCTCAACTTTAGTCACTTTCACCAACTCTGTTTTTCTTTGTTTTGTTGTATCACCCAATTTTATTGTGTTACCCAATTCTACACTAGACACCTCTTCTCACTTTTGAACTCTTCGTTTCCTCTTGAGAATGGCAGAAAATCAAATGGTAGAAAATTAGAAATAACTAAAGATTATGGCCTTTGAATACCCCTCCCCCAACTAAAGTTGCTAAGTGTCTTCAATTAGCAAGTACGAAATGAAAGAGGGATAATTAGTGAGTAGTGGAAATTTAAATATGAAGTGGAAATGCTTGTACAAATTATAACTATGTACAAAATTAGTAAGCTTCATTGTTAATTATGATAGTTAATACAAAGAGTACCTGTTGACATGCTATGAGATGAAGTATGGCGGATGTGAAATTGTTGAATGTTTCCATACAAAATGATTTGAAATGATAGTGATGACTATGAACTGCAAGTAGTCATGGCTTGAAGTGTAATTCAACATGAAGTGAACATGTGGCAAATGAAATTGTTTAATGCTACCATACAAAATGATTTGAAATGATGGTGATGACTATGAACTGTAGGTAGTCATGGCATGAAGTGTAATTCAACATGAAGTGAACATTTGGAAAATAATTTGAAGTGATGAATGAAAGGTTGTGCAAAGTACATGATGGGAAAGGTGAAAGTTAATGCATAGTACTGATGATGCAAAAAGGTGATTTGATTACTATGTGTGATATAAAAGTGAAGCTGCATGTAATGAAAGTAAATGATGGATGCTATAGGCACGGTTGAAAGGATGTATGTGCAAGTGCTATAGGTTGATGAATGGAACATGTCCCTTTTGAATATTGTGCCTCAGGGAATGTTGTTGCAAGTCCCTTAAGCGTTGATGTCTGTCAGAAAGTGAAGACTTCTGAGTGTCACCTGTGTATGTGTGTGCATGTTAATTATGTGTTGAATATTATATATGTGAAATAGTAGGAGGTGAACTATGTATCTTATCTGTAGATATTTTTGATGAACTACTTGTTATCGTTGATGAAGTTGTATTTTTTATTCAAATTGATGTTGTAAAGACAATAGGAAATCATCATTCTACATTGGCCTCTTATAGAGTTTCAACCAATGGCCATTAACTAATAGTGAAAACCTTACATCATCAATAGTCTGTATCTAAACTACTCCATTTAGGAAAACTATTTATATTTCATACGGCCCAAGCCATCTCATTTGTAGTTCTCCTTTGTAATCCTTATACCTTGAATCTTAAACTAGATCCCAATCACCTATGTTAAATTGCTTGGTCTTGATAAACTGATCATGCCATTGCATCCTCTATTTTTGCACAATCTTAGTGTGGTTTATTGCTTCCATATGGATCTCATCCAGTGCATTGAGGTTATGCAACCTCTCCTTTTGTGCCTCAAATATATTCATGCTTG